>JAJOZX010002881.1:575000-596021 GCA_023014485.1 Bathynomus jamesi | reverse complement strand
GTCCGGGGCGTTTTCGCCCATTTTTCATTTATTCGTTATTTCTCTTCCCCGTGTGCAGAGACGCTCCTTATTTACGTCGTTTCTATTCATTTATATACTGCGTGGTCATTGCAGTTAAATGTGCATATATATATATATATATATATATCGTTAAAAATAAGTTCCATTGTCCATTTAGGCCTTTCATATATTTTTTTGTTTAAACCAAAAACTATACCGAAATATTTTAGTAAATAGTCACGTACATTACACACATTTTTGGTTTTTTTTTTCCGACAACTAAACTTAACGTATATAATATAAACACGTGTAACAACATTTATAAAAAAGGTACATTTTACTAAGATATATATTATTGTTCCCGGTGGGTCCCGAAAGAGTCCACTGGGACTGAAAAAGTTTGAAAAAAAAGCATTTAAAAACTTCCATCAATGTCTTTTCATAAGACAACTGTACAGAAATATGAAAACATAAAGAGAAATACTGAGAATATACATCTATCGATGACATATTATAAAGCTTTGTTCTTTGAGCGATATTTTTTTGAAATACAGGGTGTACATAAATTATTTGACTTTTAAAGAATTTATGAACACCCTGTAGTATACGGTTTCCCGATGTTAACATTTTTGGGGCTTTCTCTTAGGGTTGTTTAACCCCCCTTTGCAGCATTTAAGGTCGTATGGCGGAGGTGACTTGCAACTTTACATGGGATCCGAACCAGGGGTTGCTGCATAATCTAAATGCGGAAGATGGCCCCACACCCGACTATTACCCACACGCAATGACGCTTAACTTCACTGATCGACGTGAAGCGGTGTTTCGACACTGACCACAACGTAGCAGCTGTGATTGGAAATTATTTAGTGAATGTTTATTTTTCGTGAATGTTAAATACAAAACGCAATTTAAATGTTTGAACATAAATGTCTAAATAAAAATGGTAATTTGAACGTTTTTATCAAAATCTCCTTGGTAATTTGAACGTTTTTATCAAAATCTCCTTTTGAATGTTTGAATAGAAAATGTAAATTGTTTAATTAAAACGTCTTTGAATGTTTAAATATAAAAAAAAAAACAATTTAAAACACACATTTTTCATCTTAATGAGAAAATCTGTTTATTTTTCTATGTTCAAAATAAAAATGTTTTAACTGCATTACTTAAGTTATACTGAAAAACGTTAAACATTTTTTTTTTACTCAGAGACCTAAAATGAGGAGATTAAAATGTCGTGAAATGTTGAATGTATCACTCGAAAGAGGAAATTCCAAGCTTTAAAATAAGACATAACTCTTTGCTATGAAAGCTTATACTGTATATAATATTCAAGGACTTATATATTTTTTTTTCCCTAAATTTAGACGTACGTAACTTTTGCGACACCCTGTTCATTAACTACCTGGTTACTGTTAACAATTATCTTATTTCGTACTACTATTAACACGTACATTTAACTTCGCAAAACATATTTCCCAAAAGGAAGAAGTTGTTCTGTCGATGCAGGGTTTGGCTCCGTACAAACAGCCAGTATTATATGACAGAAGGGAGCTTCACTTAACGTAATATCCGAACCACAGGTCACTACATCTCCTGGACGGAGGGGACGATCACCCATTCCACCTCGAACCCAGATCCAATGTCGCTTAACTTCGCTGATTTTTTTTTTTTCATGGCCAGACGTAACCTAATACAGTATAAAGGAATAATATGTGATATACATAAAATCTGTAACTAATATACAAACCAGATGTACGATAGTTATAAATATCCCCCAAAAAAACTGACAGTAAATTTGAAACTTGCGATACGGCTCTAATTATTGTGGAAAAGTAATTATTTTCCATTATAATTTACACCTCTAATTCTTAATTTCCGCCTTCCATTAACAAAGTGCGTTTGCAGCTATTTATTTTTAGTGCGCATACCGTTGTGCGCAGAAATTAAACTGCTGAAGCCACGCCCATATTTCTTGCGCGTTTGTGCTCGATTAGCATAATCAAAAGACTATACACCCAAACTAATAATACACTAACTATATATATATATATATATATATATATCAGCAAACCTTTAAGCAAATAATATTTGAGGATACATTTTAGCTTTATACGTCTTCTGATATATTGGATACAAATCCCCAAGACAATGACAGACGTATGCATACACAAATGAATTTAAGAAACGTATGAACGTATTCAGTTACAGTAGACACGTTCATACTTATACGTACATCATCACAGTATTCACTCTGTACACGTACGCATTTCTATATTTACATAAGTTTACAGACCGTCATTATAAGATGCAAATTGAACACCTATCGTTGTCAGTTCGTCACCTACAAAAACCAATGAATATATATATATATATATATATATATATATATATATATATATATATGTTTCCATTAAATTGAACGAGCATTCACTGTATAGTTGATATTAAATTTAATTTTAAAGTTTACCTTCAACAGTTACATTCCGTTTTACATTTAGATAAATGTTATAAATACTACAATGGGTGTTAAAGTAAATATGCTTGGCTCAGCTATGTATGAAACCCCTCAACCGGAAGGTATTCAAATAAATTGCGTAATTAGAATTCCCCTCGAATGGCAAGAAAAACGAATAAGAGAAAAAAGAGGAGAAGAATGAAAACACAAATTATTTAAGAGAAGTGGTACCCGGGCTCACCAGATGTACTCTATTTGGTCTCTGGTATAGCGTAATCGCCGCCTCTAGGCCTGGCTTGGTGGAGGAGCGAGTTGCTCTCGCGCTCTCCACCGCACATAGCCAGGTACACCCGGCTCATCTGATACCGTCCTCAGCCAGGCATCTAGTCTTCTCTTGAAGACTTCAACTTTGACCCCTGTAACGTTTCTGAGGTCCTTTGGCAGCTGGTTAAAAAGTCTTGGCCCCCCTGACAAAAGCTATTTTCCTTCACTGTTGAGGGGTCCCTTGTCGGGCCTTTAATTTGGGAACACTACAATTTCTGCCTTTCCTATTTTCCAGCGTTGTTTGGATGGTAATTGGTTTACTGTAGTTTGAGGTTTGGTACCAGTTTTTCGATCATTTTCCATATGTAGATTATGGTGTACCCTCTCTTCTTTCCAGGAATACCGATTTAGTTTTCGTAGTCTTTCCCAGTAGTTGAGTTCTTTGCAGCCATCAATGATGGCTGTGAAATGTTCTGCGTTCTTCTAGTTTATTAATTTCTTCCTTTTAATGGGGACGTCAAAACTGAGCAGTATTGAAGTCAAAAGTTTAAGTACACCTACTAATTTCCAATTTTTTGTTGCTTAGCTCATGACATGAACTTCAAATGTAAACTTAACAGGTATTAGAGATCAATTTGCTTACCTGGCTTTCATAATGTATGCTTCAGTGAATCTGCCCTATGCAGTGTGTTGTAACACACAAGCTTTTTCAAAATAGCCTTCAAAATGTGTTAATTAGTCTAGCATGCAACCTAAAATTAATGCCATTAGCTCTGCACAAAGGTTCAAAAACAGTTTGTCTTTACTGGGTTAGTGTGTTTCTTCAGGAGTATGTTAAAATTGTGTTCAATTATTAACATGCGCTGCATGTCTTACATATAAAATCCTTGCAGAGAAGCTAACTGTGTAGTTTAAGGTATATTTCTGTGTTTCAAAAAGCAAAAATGGGTGCCAAAGCTCAGTTAACAACAGAAAAAAGACAGTCGATTGTAACTTTGAGAAATGAGGGCCAATCACTGAGGCAAATTGCAAAAAAAAAAATTAAAAGTTTCTGTGAATGCAGTTGCTTGTGCCATTAAACGGTACGAAGAAACTGGTCAAAATAAGGATAGAAAAGGGTCAGGGCGACCAAGAACCACAACAGACTCGGAGGACAAGTATATCGAGTCACCAGTCTGCGCAACAGACGCCTCACAGCGCTGAAATCAAAGCCCAGCTGAACAACTCCAGAAGTGCGACAGTTTCAACATCAACTGTTCAGAGAAGACTAAGAGAGGCAGGATTAAAAGGACGAACTGCAGCAAAGAAACCAATGCTGAGACTCCAGAACAAAAAGAAAAGGCTAGCCTGGGCTAAAAAAACACCAAAAATGGACTGTTGAGCATTGGAAATTTGTCCTTTGGACTGACGAATCAAAGTTCGAAGTTTTTGGATCCAAAACGCAGAGTATTTGTGCTGCGCAGAGCGGGTGAAAGAATGACACAGCAGTGTGCTGTGCCACCAGTGAAGCACGGTGGAGAAAGTGTGATGGTCTGGGGATGTTTTGCAGGGTAGCAAGTTGGAGATCTCCACAAAGTCTCTGGAATACTGAACCAACGTGGCTATCAGAGCATTCTACAGCGCCATGCCATCCCATCTGGACTGCGACTAGTTGGCCAACAGTTCATAATGCAGCAAGACAACGATCCTAAACACACTTCCAAGCTGTGTCAGAATTACCTGAATCAGAAAGAACGGCAACGTCAGCTCACAGTTCTGGAATGGCCAGCACAGTCCCCGGATCTGAACCCCATCGAGCTAGTGTGGGATGGACTGGATCGACGAGTGAAAGCCAAGCAGCCATTCAGTGCTCAGAAGCTTTGGGAACTCTTACGAAAGTGCTGGCAGCAGCTTTCACCAGACTATCTTCTTTCTCTTGTTGAGCGCATGCCTCGAATTTGTTCTGCTGTAATTGCCGCTAGAGGAGGCTGTTTTGATGAATCTAAAATTTAGACTTTGCTTTTGGTAAATTGTCCTGATTTGTTGTTAAGTTCCCATGTTTGTACTTATGAATTTGTGTCATGATAACTTAGTTAATAAATAAAAAAACTTTAAACAAAATTTGAAATTTATGAATATTTCAGGGTGTACTTAAACTTTTGACTGGTAGTATATATATATATATATATATATATATATATATATATATATATATATATATATATATATATAAACTGCCTTTAGCAAGCGGATGCACTTTACAAGCTCAAATCTACTATTTAGATATAACTATAAAATTTTTATATAAAGAGTTAAAGACCAAAGGGAACTTCAGACAAGCACATACTGCACTAATTTTAAACATTGTACAGGGTGTCCCATAAGTCCGGTCTCGTACGAAAATTTATTTTCGATAAAATTTACAAAAATAATACATTAGAACTAAAACAAATGTTCAAATTTGTCTTGTTTTGGGACTTTTTTTTTTTTTTTTCAGGTAGAATAACACCTGAGGAAAAGGCCTCTGGAGACAACAAAATAAATGTCCTGAAACAAGACATCAATTTGAAAAAAAATTTATTCTAATTTATTACTTTCGTAAATTTAATTTAAAATAAATTTTCCTATGAGACCGGACTTATGGAACACCCTGTATTTCATTACATCAACTTTGAAGGGTTTTTCAACGTAAGAGGTTGTTACACATTCGTGCAATTGATGCCTTTGTATGCTTAAATTTTGCATTAAATCATTTCTTTGTGAATACTAAATTCCGTTATAGCAATTATAATAAACTTGTGTGTTTACATAACTCTGTACCGACGAAACGCTGCTATTAAATATTAATAGCAATGCAGGAATTAATTCGTATATACATATTAAATTTATCTTTGCATATATTGGTAAAATTTGCATGCGCAAAATGTCATATTGTAAAAAATAATAATGAAAAATACCATTGTTACCAGGGCGGTTAATTTATAACTCTGAATATTAATAATTATTTTTAAATATCACTATTTCCCCTCAGATGGCAAGTACCAGATGACGCCCTCTGGCGAGCTTTTGGTGCTTAACGTCTCCCCTCAAGACGGACATTCTCGCTTCCAGTGCCGAACGCTCCACAAACTTACGAGCGTAACACAGCTTTCAAGAACGCCAGCGCGAATCATCGTTACAGGTAAGTAGTTGGTTTGATTCAAACGTTATTTTGTCCGTCGCGGAGACTTTCGGTCAAAAGATTATTTCGAAAAGAAAAATAATTTCATTTGTAATTGTAATAATGTGGCCTCCGATGCAAAATTCCTGCGTCGCGCCCACCCTGTACCAAAACTTAGAAGTGTGTTTGTGATGAAAAGGTTTGAATGTTTACAGAAATAACTTTTTATTGTTGTCATCATGCTTTTGAACTCATCACGATTGGATTTTTTTTAAAGGATTTATTTGTTCGTTTGTTTGTTAACGAACATTAAATAAACTTTTTCATTTAAATAAAAAAAAAAATTGTTTGGGTTTTAGACGAACAAAAAATATTGTATTGAAAAATTATGAATCGCAGTTTTGTTAAATCGAACTGAAAAAAATGTTAAAATATTTAACCTTATTATAAATACGGTTTAGCTAAAACATTGATTTAGTTAAGTTTTAAACATTTTTAACGCGGCACTTTGTTAGTGCCAAAAATCCAAATCAAATATTTCTCTTAAATTAAATAAGAGGGGTTTTTTTTTGGAGGGCTGGGTTGGGGGGAGGCGCGTGGGGAGGGGAGGGGTGAACACTGTATTCCGAAGTTAAAAAATGGAAGTCAAAGTTGTTTACGCGCAAGGTTTAAATAAATTATTCGAATCAATTGTACGGTTCGTGTATATATTTATCGACAGTTTCCCGTTTTCATTCTTCGTTTTATTTTACGTTTTCTTTTAAAGATTGAGGAATAACTAAACCAAACTTTAAATATTAGTAAGTTAGTTAATTAATTTGGGGAGTAATTAAAATTTTTTTTCACCCTATTTCTTAATAATAATTACAAAATTTGAGAACGTATGAAAGGAAAAGTTGGGGAATTAAATCTATAATGGGGAAGCTGTAGGAGTGTAAGGGAAAACGAAGATAACCGGGCCCAGTTAACCATTCGTGCTTGGCTTAATTTCCCACAGTTGATTAGCTCCATCTATACGCTCAGTATGCGTGTATGTATTGTTCATAAATTATAAACTTTCGAGACTAGAAACTCAGAGATACTTAGGTCCTCCCTCTCTCCCCCCCCCACAAAAAAGATATTTGGGAACAAGCAGAGAACCTCTAATTGAAAGGGCATGATACCATCGACGAAAAGCCGACGTATCATAAGACAAACGAAAAGTCGGTAAAAAGCAAACTCGCTTTCTTAATGCCGCTCCAAGGTTATGTATTCGTTCCACTCAACCAAATAATATATTATAATATAAGAATACTGAGACTGAAGTACAGTGTGCAGCGTAGAGGTGGTTTCGTCCCTGTGTCGCTTGGCTACGTTCCGAGCATTTCCCATACCACCACAACACCACCCAGAAAACCCAAAAAACTTTTTCAACTGCATCTCGTTGTATTACGTGCTTAGTTTAGCTAATCAAACTAAATTTATTTTAGTTTTACAAAATAAAAATAATAATTATAATAATAATTATAAAAAAGTAGTTAAAACAAATAATTGTGAATCGCTCCTGTAATTCTAAAAGATACTCATCAACATACTTTCACCAAATTTTCGGGACAGACTATTTCCCCCTCTTGTTGAAACGGCATCATTAATAAAATTATTCAGGAACATCAGTCTTCTGACAACTTCACAAGTGTTTGTTTAGTTTTTCTTAAGGAAATAACACATTCTTTGCTGAAATATTGAAAATATAATTTCTACAGGGTGTTAAAAAAAGATGGGTGCAGTAAATTACGACCGTTATGACATATTTATTACATTTATGACTGTTGTTTATTATATTTAGTACGAACAACGACTCCCATTCTATTTAACCATTAACTATTCCATATCTTTGAAAATAACACTTTTAATACAAAAAAAAATATATATATACAGGGTGGGCCGTAAGTTTCCATACATAGGAAAAATAAACATTTTTTTATGGACAACCATTTTTATTTATATAATATGCTCTACATGGTTGCCATTGTTTTGAAAACACATTTCAATACGTGTTCCCCACTGTTGATGAACACGCATTAGCACAGTTGACGTTATGCTTGTAATGGCGTTGGTGATACGTTCCTTTAGATGATTTATGTCTCGTATCTTTTCCTGATACACCATGGCCTTCAAGTGCCCCCAAAGATAGAAATCAAGGGGGGTGAGATCTGGGGATCTGGGAGGCCACTCCACAGGACCACGCCGACCAATCCAAGCATCCGGAAACTACTGCTGATCCAAATACCGACGCACGTGAAGACCATAATGAGGTGGAGCTCCATCTTGCTGGAAGTAAACTGGGAAGTTACCTTCCTCGTTTAGCAGGGATGGGAAAATCTCTTCTTGCAACATGTTAAGATACCTTTCGGCATTAAGATTTCCACTGACAAAAATTGGTCCAATAATTCTGTCACCCCATATCCCGGCCCACACCATCACTTTACCGGCACCTTGCATCTTCGTCGGACTCAGCCAGTTAGGGTTAGCATTACTCCAATAACGTATGTTTTGCCGATTAACCTCTCCATTGACGTAAAAATTTGCTTCATCAGTAAACAAGATCTTACGTCAAACGCATATTCTTAGGGTATCTGAAACATAAAAACAAACGTTTAATTTTTCCTATGTATGGAAACTTACGGCCCACCCTGTATATATACACACACATTCATTATTGATCATTCATTGCTTACTTTCGTTTGGAACACCCTGTACAATCCTATTAATTTCTGAATTTACATGAATGCAAATAAACTGATTTAGTCAATCCTGTTGGCGTGTTTATTTTTCAATTTAGTGTAGCCAATTTGGATGGACTGATTCGTTGTTCGGCATTCCATGTCCCTCCCGTCCCCCACGTTATGATCAAAATTTTCCGAGTTCAGATTATGTTGTGGGGGGGGGGGGGATATGTATCCCCAATACCAAAGGGTGACGATGGTATTTTCGATTTGTAAAACTTTCTATTTTATTTGGTAATTAATCAGGAGTGCCAGAAACTAGCACAGTGTCCGGACCAGACGAATGCGGCTCACTGCCGTAATTCTCAAATTATTTATTAACCAGTACCATCGAAAGTCGAAACCCCGTCCTCTGTCTTCATTACGATTTTAGGGGAAACGGGGTTACCAAATTATTTACAGGCGTTACCTTCTTTTCTGTATGGTAAAGATCGATAATTTCGAGTCCTCGAAAGCTAAACTAAATTATACTGTGGCACCCCCAAAGTTCGGGGGAGAATAAAATGGGCCCCAATTATAAAGGGTAAAGGTAACAGCCAGGAAGCTCATTTCCCCGTGATGTTAGGGTAAATGTGCCCCGAGGGTCACCTTTAGCCCGAGCAATGACGGGGTAAGCGGTCAACTCAACCCAGTCTAGGAGCCAGCAGGCGGGAACGAACCAGAGCTTCACCGCAGTGTTCGCCCCCGTAACCACCAAGCTACCGGGCGCCCAACCCCATTATACAGGGCTATTCAAAATGATTCATCCGATTTCAACTGAGAATACTTCCGTACCTATCAACCGTGCATCAACTGGGCATACACCACATGAAAGAGGAAATCTCCGAGTTTTACAAGATCACCGCGAAAGGGCTCCAAAGTCACGCTGTATGTTCCAGTATTTCTTAGGTGCTCATTTTTTGCGGATTGTATACAGTGTTCCTGGAAATAAGTATTTTTAGGATCACACTGTATTTAATGTTTTATCCATAACTGACTTACAACACTTACAATAAATAATGTGTTTTATTTTTTCGTAATAAACGTGAAATTTGGGTAAATACTTATATATATAAAACGCTAATAAACATAAAAATTCATTTCCCATTTATCTGTCCAGTTTGACACGTGATAAGGTTACCAAATATTTATTTTGCATCGTAAATTTTGGATAATGGAATGTTCTCCTTTTTTCTTTTAAAGCTATAAAAATAATCAAATGCAAACTCCTCCATTAAATAAGGCTGCTTCTGCGTGAAGGGTTCGCCTCCCCCCCCCTAACAACTTTATCGAAATTACGTACGTAAATCTATGAAATAATAACTTTAATCGGGTTATTACGATTACAGAATTAGTAGTAGTGACAGCCACCTTATTTTTAAGCCTAGCTGGGTTAGGTCTATCAGTATACGTGGAAGAGTTGTTACTTTCGAGTAACTAAAGCACCTACGGTAGGCCTATCTCACCAGAATAGGTTTGGGTTTATAGGATGTTAACCATGGCCCTGTTTCGGCTTTGGGCCTACTTTTTCTGACAAGACCCGATATCAGTGGTGGCATTCAGCCGGTTCGCACCGGTTCGTGCGGACCGGTTCCTAAAATTTCTCGAGTTCGATTTGGAGGCGATTTGGAAATATTTAAAAGGAAATTAAATAAAGAATTTCAATAAAAACATTTTTTAGTTTTCATTTCTGACACGGAAGGGAGAGGGGAAGGGGAGGGGAGGGGAGGGCGAACCGGTTCTTAAAGTTTTTGAATTCCACCACTGCCCGATATCATTTATGTTACTAAAATAACCAGGATTTACTACACCCACTGGGAACTACACTTTAGGTTAGCTCTTTGATGACGGCGTCGCTAGTTCCAACACATTCTGTTTGGAAAATACAGGGTGTTCACATTGAAAGGTAAGAACTTTGAGGCGCCATATATTTTTATTGAATAATGTGAACAGATTAATGTCCGCGCGACTCAGCTGATGTGCTCAAGTTTCATCCGGTTCATTAGGGTACACATTCGACATGCGCACCATTCGTAGCACGAACTATGTCACAACGGTACTTCACTTCCCTTCACACATTGTCCATTGTCTAACATCGCAGGTGTGACGGAGGCCACCGCCGCCGTGATGCGCTCAACATTCACACTTCAATCAAAAACACAAGAGACAGAAACTTAGTTACATGATGTGATATCTGTGTAAGTTTCAACATTTATACATATATAATTATGATGCTTCAAAGTTGTTGCCTTTCAATGTGGTTAGCCTGTATTACAACTCTGAATCTATTAATTGTTGCTACGGTAACGAAGTTTGTCTCTCTATTAATAGAATATCACAACTCCACTTATGGGCTTTACTCAACCCACATACAAGTCACAATCGGGTATAAAACACGTTGTTAGAAAAATAATATGCACTTAAGTCACAGGTATTAATGGTAAAGAAAAAGATATATATATATATGTGTGTGTGTGTGTGCGCGCGCAATATCTTAATTGGCTTGGATCGAACTTTGTCATTGACTCTCAGGAAATTCCTGTGAATTGCCGGAGGAATTGTTTGATTACGCTTCTCCCTTTACTTGGCTGTTACCGACTATCCTCCAGTCTTCTTGAGCGCTCTCTTTCTCCCTCCGGCCTCGAGAATTCGAGTTTTCATCTAGCATTGGGAAAATGTTCTTTTCGTCCTTTTCCCCTTTTGATCCTGGAACTTACAAAACGTCTTTAAAGACATTATATTTATTTAATTAACTTATGTTACTTGTGTGTCAATATTAATTAAATGATTTTAATATTTATTTCAAGTATTATTTGAACACTAAGACTTTACAAATACATGATTTGATGAAACAGGTGTGTGGCATCATGTGACGTATTCTCTCTCACCCCATTGGTTGAACAAAACATCATCACATCTTCCAGTCGGATCATGTTCAGCCGTGTTCGGATATTTACGTGCAAACAGTCCAGTCTTGGGTTTACCTGAGGTCAAATTAGAATTTATATCCTCACTTATGTTTTTCATTCATGTCAAACTTCTACTATATTTTATATTATTAATAAATTTCTCATTTTAGCAAATCCAACATGTGTGTGTGTGTGTGTGTTGATAATGATATCCAAAATTTAATTTGTTCGCACATACTGTAATGGTTCAAAACAACTTAAAATCCACTTGTGTTTCTTTCTCATCGCAACAATTAGGTTTCAGACACTCGTAGAAGTTAGACATTAGATATTAGTGAGGTTTTTCTTTCTCTAAAATTGGGTGGTTTTCTCCTTAAGCGGTTTTCAAATATCACCAAACATCTAATGAATAGTTGGTTCGTGTCTCAAAGTGCCATCAGCATCATTTTTTCTTTTTTGGTGCTTTTATTTTCGGTTCATTATCCATTTCTTTTAAAGTTTCTCTTCAAAATACTTACACACACACACACACACACAACTCGAAACCAATAGAATAGTCTCAAATGAGCTCATGACCTTCATAATACCTTTACGTTATACACCTTTATGAGGAATAGCGAGTATTTATAACGTCATTATGATAAAAAGACGTGTGTGTGTGTCAGTTTTAAAAAGCAAAATTTTAAATATACCAAAAACCTGATTAAATACTGAAAAGTTAATGCATAGCAATATACGAAAATGTGAGTATCTTGTCAGATGTTACAAAAACAGAATAAATGCATTATGTTTATTGAGTACTGCCAATCTATTAAACCTTTGTCAAAGGCTTTTCAACTCTGCGTCTTAGTATTTAGTTGATCCACCCTCAGCCGTGATTACGACCTCCAGTCGACGTGGCATCGAGTCGATAAGCCTCTTGCATTCTTCTGTAGTTATCGATTGCCAGGTTGTCATCAAACGCTTCTTCATTTCGCTAAGTGTTTCTGGTTTACATTTTTGGACCTTCTGCTTCGCAATATTCCAAAGATTTCTATCGGATTAAGATCGGGAGAATTAGCTGGCCATGGTAGTACTTCAATTTCATGAGCATCAAACCACACAGATATTGCACTAGCCACCTTTATGAAATGGGATTTTGGTCACGCAAAACCAAAAATTAAGGCAATCCTGGTGCAAAGAAAGAATTACATGGACTGCAAACGAATGGCAAAAACTGCTTTTTAAGACGAATCAAATTTTTTTTTCTCATTTGGTAACGGGGGTCCGCGAGTTTGGCGAAGAAAGTATGAAATGTATCATGAAAGCTGCCTGAAGCGATTGGTCAAATTTACGCCGTGTGTGTTAGTTAGGGGGGTGGTTCACTCACATTTGTAAATAGAACTGTCAATAGTCACATTTATGAAGAAGTCTTAGAATACTTCATGCTGGAGTCCGCAGAGCAGCTGTGTGGAGACAAACCATTTATTTTTCGACATGACCTGGCTCCAGGTCATGCGGCTCGTGCAACATCTACGTGGTTCGATGTTCATGAAATTGAAGTACTGCCACAGCTAGCTAATTCTCCCGATCTTAATCTGCTAAAAAATCTTTGGAATATTGCGAAACAGAAGGTCCAAAAGCGTAAACCAGGAACACTTAGCGAAATGGGGGTGTTTGATGACAACCTGGCAATCGATAACTGCAGAAGAATGCAAGAGGTTTGTCGACTCGATACCTCGTCGACTGAAGGTCGTAATCAGGGCTTGAGGGTGGACCAACTAAATACCAAGGTGTAGAGTTAAAAAGTCTTTAACAAAGGTTTAATAGATTGGCAGTACTCAATAAACATAATGCATTTATTCTGTTTTTGTAACACCTGACAAGATATTCTAATATTTTGGTATGTCGCTATGCATTAACTTTTCACTAATTAATAAGGTTTTTGCTATTTTGCTAAATTGGCACATAGGTGTCTCTTCATAATGACGTCACAGATACTCGATATTCCTCGTAAAGGTGTATAACTTTAAAGATATTATCAAGGTCATGAACGCATCTGAGACGATTTATTTTTGGTCCGGAGTTATATATATATATATATATATGGTAAAATATTCTCCGTGAATAAGGAATTATGGGGGTAATTATATACAGTAGCGTTAAATTGTATTCTAAAAAACTTTAACGTTGAACGTATCGGCTGAATGGATTCCGTTAATAGCATTAAAAATAATGTCTCGTTTAAAATGGTACAAAATATTTTGTTAAGTTTTTCGTAATATACAGGGTGATCCAAAAAGGCGTCCCCCCAAAAAAAAAAAAAAAAAAATATATATATATATGTCGTAATACCCCCTTCTCTTTCACCGATTTCGGTGCCGTCAGGATGTTACTCGAGAGACTGTATTACTTTAAGCACTCCTGGTGGGGAAATAATTAAAGTCTGTGTTCCCAAAATCGCGGAGTACTGTGTAGGTTCTTTTATCCTTACCTTTGACTCGTGTAATTGAAGTTCGTGATTGATAATGAAATGAACGGTTGAAATGAGTTTTAATTAGAATTTAGGCGAGATAAATGTAATTGATTTCAGTGAATCAAATGTTTCTTTTATACAGAACAGAGTTAAACATAATAATAAAAGTTTCATAATTATAACAATAGTTACTTTTCATTGTAAGATATGAAATAAGCCAGAGACCCCTCTAAGACACCCTTGTCCGTTCTGAGTCTCCAAGCTTGTATGAATCAATTGCTAAGCTACTGTTCTTTCTCTATACAGTCAGACTTAAATTGAAACCCCATTAATCTTCCAATTTCCAAAAGCAATTCCCGAAAACCCGCCATTTCAGTCCGGAGAACCTTCTCCCAGGGATCTGCTTTAAGGGCGCTGATCCCCTTCTTATATATTCAAAGGAACGGAACCTGGCTACGCCATCACGCAAACGGTTGACGTCACCTGAGAACATTGTCGAACCGAGCTTCTCAACAACTGTTTTTCCCGAGTGAAATCAAAGAAATCGTCTGCGTCACTGCGTGTGAATTCCGTTCGGAAAGTAATGAGTCATACATAGCTTGGGAATTATTGAATGAATGAAATTACATAAACATAATGGTCATCAGGGCGCGGCTTTACTCCGATTATAAATTATAACACACACACACACACACACACACACACATATATATATATATATATATATACACAGGGTGGGCCGTAAGTTTCCATACATAGGAAAAATAAACATTTTGTTATGGACAACCATTTTTATTTATATAATATGCTCTACATGGTTGCCATTGTTTTGAAAACACATTTCAATACGTGTTCCCCACTGTTGATGAACACGCATTAGCACAGTTGACGTTATGCTTGTAATGGCGTTGGTGATACGTTCCTTTAGATGATTTATGTCTCGTATCTTTTCCTGATACACCATGGCCTTCAAGTGCCCCCAAAGATAGAAATCAAGGGGGGTGAGATCTGGGGATCTGGGAGGCCACTCCACAGGACCACGCCGACCAATCCAAGCATCCGGAAACTGCTGATGATCCAAATACCGACGCACGTGAAGACCATAATGAGGTGGAGCTCCATCTTGCTGGAAGTAAACTGGGAAGTTACCTTCCTCGTTTAGCAGGGATGGGAAAATCTCTTCTTGCAACATGTTAAGATACCTTTCGGCATTAAGATTTCCACTGACAAAAATTGGTCCAATAATTCTGTCACCCCATATCCGGCCCACACCATCACTTTACCGGCACCTTGCATCTTCGTCGGACTCAGCCAGTTAGGGTTAGCATTACTCCAATAACGTATGTTTTGCCGATTAACCTCTCCATTGACGTAAAAATTTGCTTCATCAGTAAACAAGATCTTACGTCAAACGCATATTCTTAGGGTATCTGAAACATAAAAACAAACGTTTAATTTTTCCTATGTATGGAAACTTACGGCCCACCCTGTATATATATATTTCAACTGCAAGCAACACAGTATAATTAACGTAAAGAACGACGCTTGTATAGAAGAACATCCCGCGCAAGATGAGGAGGGAGAACGAACAAATGAAAAAATGAGGTAACCACCCGGGAATCGAACCCGGGATCTTCCGATTGCCGGTCAGATATGATAACCACTACACCATGGGCCTCACTCGGTCAGAAGTCGTAATTCTCCTACATACGCGCAGAAACCATTTTTTCATTTGTTCGTTCTCCCTCCTCATCTTGCGCGGAATGTTCTTCTAAACAAGCGTCGTTCTTTACGTTAATTATACTGCGTGTTGTTTGCAGTTGAAATGTATATATGTGCGGCATGCGGGATTTACCATTTATTTAAATACAAGGATGTTATTCCTACACTTCTTAAGTCATCCATAGTTTGTCAATACAAGTGTGACCACTGTATGGGGTCATATATAGGAAAACTAAAAGACATTTAAAATCTCGTATTTACGAACATCTCGGTAAATCTGTCCGTACAAATTTACCCTTGGCAAACCACCTAATTCTCTCATACGTAATCACTCGCACAACAATAACCACCCAATTTCACAGTCTAATTTCGCCGTACTTGCTGCTGGAAGCTCTGACCTTAAGCTTAAAATTATGGAGTCTCTGTTTATTTATAAACTAAAACCAGACCTAAATTCTGACGAATCATCGATAGATCTGCTATGTTTTGGTTAAGGTATTAGTTTATTTTATTTACGTTAATTTTAATGCTTTTACTTTTTTATAATTTTAACTTTTTAACTTCACATTTATTTACCTTTTAGTTTTAATGTTTTACATTTTCTTAGCCACTTTTTATAATTTTTTTTAAGTTTATTTTAAATTGTTATTAAGCAATTTGTATTTTGTATGTGATTTGGAATTTTATTGTTTTAGCCCTGAAGATGGAATTAGTGCATTCCGAAACGTTGGTACTATTAAACCTTGAAGGATGTTTGTATTTTCTCTGGTGTTCCTGTTTATTATATATATATATATATATATATATATATATATATATCAGGGATGGGAAACTGAATCGAACTGAAATCGATAAACTGATAAAACTGATATTATTTTATGAACTGAAATCGAAAAAAACTCGAACTGAAAAAATTCTGACAACTAAAATCGAAATTCGAACTGAAATTGAAAAACAATCAAAAACTGAAAACTGAATTCGAATAGATTAAAAATAACAGTTTTGCGTTTCAGTTTTGAGGAGCATTTCGATGGCAAAAAAATACAAATAACGTGAATTATTTTCCATTTTTTGCGACTTAACATTTGTATGGATTTAAAATATCCATTTATCCTTTAATTCGATGTAGAAAATAACGCGGCTGAAAGTACTAGAGACAATGGTTTTAAAAATGAAAGAAAAAGAATTAGGTAGGAAAATTTCTTATCCCATATCACAATACTTTTCAATAATGACTGTGTGCTCCTTTCGTTGACCTAAGTTTAATCACTTGGTAAGGACGCCTTCAGTTTTTTCTGACCATTAAATTTTTCAGTTCGATAATAGCTATACTATCTATATCGACATAAGTGAGTGAGATAATCCGTGAGAATGACCAAACTTCAACTCAAATGTTAATCCTTTGGAATGTTACTCTAATATATTATCTATTATTATATTTATACAGGGTGATCAAAAAGTCGATGTGCACCTATATTACTCTGAGAGACAAAAGTGCATACATACAAGAAGTTAGATATTTTAATAAAAAATTATACCATATCGTACAATTTGTGTTAACTAATATTGCACGATATGGTATAATTTTTTATTAAAATATCTAACTTCTTGTATGTATGCACTTTTGTCTCTGAGTAGTATAGGTGCACATCGACTTTTTGATCACCCTGTATATTTTATACGTGTCGTGCGCTTTAAAATTTAAAAAGTTTACGAATTAATAAAACATTTTGAATTGAAAGTTTTTTGTTAAATAAAACTTTATGTGAAAGAAATGAAGCGAATAAGTAAAAAAAAAAGATGAGTGTTTCGTGCTGATTCAGTTGGCTATAGATGCTTACATGTTTAATCATGCAAAAGTAAAGATAGTTAATAAAGCAAATTCTCTCTTTGAAAAACAGAAATCGAATGCAAATACAAATATAAAATTAAATTTGAATTTGTCAATAGGGTACCCCCCCTAAAAATAATATAAATAGTGCAAAGAAATTCTTAAAGAAATCTGAAAAAAAAACTGGAGTCGAAATTTAAATTGAATCGAACCGAAACATATAAAACTGTAAATCGAAAAATAAGCTCAAATCGAAAAAATATTAAAAACTGAGATCGGTATTTTTGCAAACTTAAACACTGAAATCGAAAACTGGACTTATAAGTTTCCCATCCCAGATATATATATATATATATATATATATGGTTAGCGTCGCTGACTACGAATCCATCGGCCCCGGGTTCGAGACCCGACGGCAGCCGGCGCGCAGCAAAAACCAGCTGTTCATCCTTCCACACAATAAAGAAAGTGGTTGGTAGATAAATGGGTACCCTAGGTGGCCTAGTGGTTAAGACGCTGGGCTGCTGATGGGGCGTGGTTCGGATTCCACGTTAAACTGTAGGTCTAAGGTGGAGTGAAAAGCTTGACCTTCGTCAGAACGAACAATTCGGGTGGAAGCTAACCAAAGGTAGTCTATATATATGATACACACAGACCGTGCATGGAACAAGGAACTCTTCTAGGAAAATTAAATCCACTATTGTCCGAATAAGTAATGGTAAATGACAAATACTATAGTTTTTCTTTTTCATGATGCTAGCCCGACGTGGGCAACGGGTCACTCGCAAAGAGGTCCCAAAAATATAGCTTCCCTCACCAGCTATCTGCAAAGCAGATAGGATCCAGGTTTGGGACAGGATCTAGGGTTTAAAGCAGCCTAGCCCTGCTACATTTAGAACCTCAATATAAGCAAAAGACTCGCTGCCTTCACGTCAGATTGAATACATCAAAGAAGAAGGGGTAACTATTACATTTTTAGCCAAAAACCAAAACTTAAACCTCAACTGGCAGAATTGAGCGTCCACTTTTCAAGGCACATAACATGTCCGTTTCATGATGGGAATGAACTCAGAATGGTTCCCTGAGGTGGTAACAGAGCAATGCCCAAGAATTATCGGCCGGTAGCTCTCACCTCACCTTATAAAGTGCTTTGAACGTACGAATAAAATTAGAAACGAAACTACCTACTACCTCCAAGAAAAGAACTTATACAACCCAAATCAACATGGTTTCAGGGCTGGAAGATCATGCCTATCACAGCTATTAAACCACCAGGAGAAAATATTGGGAACACTGTGTCGAGGACAAAACATAGATGTAATCTATACTGACTTTGCTAAAGCCTTCGATAAATGTGACCATAGAATTATAGCATATAAACTTCAGAGTACAGGAATTGCTGGGAGGATGGATATTTAATTTCTTGACGCAAAGAGCTCAGAGTGGTGGTAAATGGAGTCAAATCGGAAGTAGAGAGCTCTGTCCCACAAGGGACAGTACTAGTTCCCTTGCTGTTCATACTAATGATTGCAGATATTCATGCAGATATCTGCGAAACATGATACAATACTGTCATTGATGACACAAAGATATGCAATGAAATATTAAACGAAGGTGACATAGAAAGATTACAAAACGACATTGAAACATTATTCCAGTCGGCAGAAGACAACAATATGAAGTTCAACGAAGAAAAATTCCAACTTCTAAGATATGGTAATAACGAGGAGTTACAGAAAAAAAGAGTACAAAACTCTGCAAGCCAAACAGATAACACCAAATCCACAAGTCAGGGATCTTGGAGTAATGATGTCGTCGGATACAGAATTCAGAGAGCACTATAACATCAAAATTACAACGGCTAGAAAAATAATGGGAATTATCTGGAGGAGCTTCCGCAGCAGAAAAGCAAACATCATGCTCAAATTATGGAAGAGTCTAGTCCTACCAATAATTGGGTATTGCTTAGTACTCGCAAGCCCATACAGAAAACGAGACATTGCGAACATTGAAGTTATACAAAGGACTTTTACATCTAAGATAGAGGAAACGGAAGGTGAAGACTATTGGTTTCGACTACAATCACCGAAACTCTACTCTCTCGAAAGAAGGCGCGAGCGGTACACAATGATATACATATGGAAAATACTTGAGGGCTCTGTCCCGAATCTTAGAAATTAAATAAACAACCTGGAATGAAAGAAGAGGCAGATTTTGTGCGGTCCCAGCTGCGGTGGGACAAGGGGCCATGAAAACGAGGATGGAAAATACCCTCAGAATTTGAGGCCAAAGCTTTTCAATGCCCTACCAAAAAGTGAGGAATCTCCAGCACACCGACCTGAATAACTTCAAGAACCAGCTGGACAGATTCCTGTGCAAAGTCCTTGACTAGCCATACGTGGCTGGCTACGAGGGCAGGAGGAGATCAGAGAGCAATTCCCTCCTTCACCAAATCCCGCAAATGAGGCGGGATACTGCAGAGGGGTCGACCGTAGGTCGATCCTGAACCGTCGTTCGAACTCGCATAAAATATGCACCTAAAGTAAATATATATATATATATATATATATAATATATATATATATACAGGGTGGGCCGAAAGTCTGGATCCATAGGAAAATATTTATTTTAATACATAAATTACAACAAATGGTAAATACTTAAAATGAATATCAACTTTAACTCGTAAATGCGTATCCGTGATACTGTACAGTAGTTCGTACTCCAGTATAAATACTCAAATACTTTTTTATTTCAGCCCAGAAATGGCTTCGAATCTAACAACAGAAGACCGGGTAGAACTTGTGCTCATGTACGCAAGACAGGGCGCTACACACAGAGAAGTTGCTACCGAATTCAATAGAAATCATCCTGATAAGCATCCAGTAACACATGCGACTGTTGGCAAGTTGTTTAAACGTTTCAAAGAAACAGGAAGTGTACATGATCGACGGCGTTCTGGTCGTCCAAAAACTGCAACTGATGAAAATACCTCTGCAATGGTATGTGAAACTTTAACGAATAGTCCAGTAAAGTCAACAAGAAGATTATCAAATGAAACACGCATCTCGAGAACGTCAATTCGAAGAATTATTAAAAATCATAAATTCCATCCCTAGAGTGTCGATGTCAGAGGCCGCCAATTTGAGCATTTGTTATAATTTGTTGTTTATACTGGAGTACGAACCACTGTACAGTATCACGGATACGCATTTACGAGTTAAAGTTGATATTCATTTTAAGTATTTACCATATGTTGTAATTTATGTATTAAAATAAATATTTTCCTATGGATCCAGACTTTCGGCCCACCCTGATATATATATATATATATATATATATATATATAATATGGTGTCCCATAAGTCCTTTTTCCTGTGTAACTCACTTCCATATTAACCATTGCGTGTTATTCTACCTGCAACAAAAAAAAGATTCCAAAACAAGACATCAATTTGAACATTTGTTTTAGTTCTTATGTATTACTTTTGTAAATTTAGTA
>JAJOZX010002881.1:450000-567500 GCA_023014485.1 Bathynomus jamesi | reverse complement strand
CTCTTTCCCCAACCTCCACCCTTATAGAAAGAGATCTTTAATTAGCTTGATAACTATTTATATTAAGTTTAAAGTTTTATTAGGCATATTTATAAATGAGTAATTAAAATAAAGTAAACTAAGATGTTCATCGTTTAATGTTCAAACTTAATTATAGGAAGGTTATGCTTAAGGAACATTAATTTTTCTGCCTTTTCTGCTGCCAGTCTGTTTCTCTTTTCATCATATATTAATCCAGCACTTCTAAATAATCTCTCGCTTGGTGCTTGGTACGTTTGTTGGAGGACAGGCTAAATGTTTCTTGCAAGTTTACTCAAGTATGGATAGATATGCTGCGTATTTTTCCACCAACTAATAGGATTGTCACATGCAGCCAGGCGTTTTTCTTGGTGATAGCTCTCGATCATTTTTACTACATCTTTTGACATCGCGTAGTCTCGTCATTGCTGCTTGACTCAAGAAACTGAGAGACAGATTCTGTGATAGATTTGCTTGTTGAAGGTGTTGGTTCTGTCACTGAAACTTTTATTCTTTTGGTGGGTGGCGAAGCGACAGATTCAAGAGATTGAAGCTCTTCAACTGCTTTGCCAAGTGATGATTTAACTCGTTCTAATGTACTAGGTGAAAATAACTTAGCTTTGTAACGTGGATCTAAGTAGGTTGCAAGAGAGTAACTTCATACAAGAACAGCCTCTCATCTTGTCGCTTGCATCACTTTTGCGCACAATGAACTAGTTCTATTAATATAGTAGAATTTGATAATTTCCGCTTATTAATGACGTTTTATCTCAACGGTCCACATCCGCACGTCATCCGCAGTCCAAAGTGCGGATGCGGATGCGAGAAAATGTGCGATGTTCCGCGGATGCGGATGTGACCTACATCACTAATATATATATATATATATATATATATATATATATATTATATATATACAGGGTGTCCCATAAGTCTGGAACCATAGGGTTAAATAAGTAATTCATGTTTTATTATTTATGCAAGTGCCCATGATGTCTTTGAGTAAGTTAGAACGCATTCAGGTAATTCTGCTCGTAGGAAATCGGAGTCAGAGGGAGGTCACTGAGGAATTTAACAGATTGCATCCGGACCGCGCGCCGATAACACAGAGTTGTGTCGGCAAACTTGTAGCAAAGTTCAGGGAAACGGGATCCATAGCAGATAACCTACGCAGTGGACCTTCGAGGACATCCACCGACGATGACACAGCCGCTACCATCCTCGCTCATTTCACAAACAGTCCCCAAAAGTCTCTTCGGCGTTTTTATTGCCGTTTTTATCATTTTGCCCTATGGTTCCAGACTTACGGGACACCCTGTATATATATATATATGTGTGTGTGTGTGTGTGTGTACACGAAAATGAAAAGGCTTATTGGCAGCCCATAGTTCATATTACAAATATTAATAATACGAACTGACATTAGAGCTGAGCACGTCTTGTTACCTCCCGGAAACTCTGAACATTGTGGGTCTCAAAGATTTGCGAAGCTGAGCGCCTCGGCGGGTAACTTATGTAAGAGTCTAGAAGATCCGTTGTATAGTAAATTTAGGCTTGCGAGAACCTTTTTTATAATTCATCCAGAGTTGATGTCCGTGTATATTACTGCAGGAAGTACGAAAGAGTGTCTCTTTCGCGTCACATGTACAGAACCGAAAGTTCCTTATAGTTATATTCGCTTCAGCACAGAGGCTTCGATATTGTTTTCTTATCTCAGTCATTACTCAAGGAGCTGGTGATAGTTTGACCGAAATACTTAAATTCTTGTACTTCTTCTGTTGCTTCACCTCTTACTTTGAAACTGATATCAGCTGGCTGATTAGAGCTTTTAAGATGGAATTGTATAACCTTAGTTTTTGTAACATTAAAAAGAACATGTTTCTGCGAATATTCGCAGACTTTTAGCAGACAATCCAGACCTTTAATAGAAGGACTTAAAAACACCATGTCATCGGCAGAGATGTACGTTATTTATCCTTGCGTTATCTATACAACATCCAACTGTTGCCTCATTAAGTGAAGCAATCAATCCAATAATATCCACATTAAACAGCAGAGGAGAGAGTAAGGAGCCTCGCCTCACCCCGCAAGAGGAATCACAACATTCGGAGAGGATCATATATTGCCCCACGTAACTGTAAATTATATAATTATTGGTGGAAATACCAAAATTTCAGTGAATTTAATATGTACATCGGAACTTTCCTGTCTTCTAGTTTTTTAATTAGAATATTATGGTTCACTCTATCACATGTCTTACTTTTATCTTGGAAACAGCTATAAATAGCTGAATTATTGTCAGTGTACTTAAATATATCATAATTTTCTTCTACATAAATACACAGATCAGTTGAGTGGGACCTTTTCAAACCAAACTGATTAGGAGATGTCCATAAGTAATCATTTCATCGGTGTAACAAGAGTTTCTCTAGTAGTTTGGAGAAACAGGAGGCGACAGCAATAGGCGACGCAATAGGCCTGTAATTATTGCTGGATAGAATGTTCCCATACTTATTTTTGACCAGGAACAAGACATATACCCTCATGAACTCTGCAGAGATATAACTATGATCAAGCATGGCTGAGAAGAGCAATGATATTATATGCAGACACACCACGTCATTGGCATATTTTAAGTGCTCATTCGATAGGTCATCTACCCCTGACGCAGAATCAGTCTTGAACTTTTTAATTAACCTCTCTACTTCAGGAACTGATTTCAAAGTGTTTTCTATGGTCACTTCCACAGGCGTTTCGCTGCAGCCTATCTTAAGATTAGTCCTACTCACACTATTAAGAATGTTTGAGTACTAGTTTTTCCACAGCCTTGCAGTCTTACCCTCCTCCGTCATCCCATCGATTGTCGGAGGGAGGGCATTTTTGACACCCGTTTCATTCTTAACGAATTTCCAAAATTTATCATCATTAAGTGAGTATCACAGGCTTTTGATGCTGGAATAGAGTCATCTTCCTGTTTATATCGTCTTATGGCTGCCTTATACTGACTCCTACTTGGACACATATTCATGTAAACCGGTCCTAATCTGGGTCTACCATGAAGGCACCATAAATCGTAGGCGTTTTTCGATTCCCTCTTCAGAGGGTCAATAAAATCATTTCATCCAGGAATAATCTTAGTATGATAGTTGTAAGATTTAAGCAGGGGTCTTCCTGCTTCTCTTAACAAGGATACTAAATTATTATAATACCTATCTATGATTTTACAGTAAGAATCAGTTGAGCAAAGATTACTGTAGGCAAGATGCAAAATTTCAAAATTAGTGAAGAGGAGCCTTGTTCTGTCTTTATATTGTATTCTCTGTTGCAGACATTAGACCAATCGACGCGATTATTTTTACCTATTGAGTTCTTCTATGTTTTGTTTCACGTAAGTTAGTAAAAGTAATTCATAATTCTAACAGTCTATGATCAGAAAGAAGGAAATCATGCAGAATATGAACACTAGCAATTCGATCCTTTAGATTACTACTGTAGTGAGACAATAATTAATCCACCTGGTGGTACCACTCGTATCACTAATATATATATATACATTATACATATAGTGGCGCTCATAAGTATTTGTGCAGAGGAATATTTCAGTTATATTCGCTCTTATCTTTTGTACCATGCATACGATAGTTATGAAAAGTTTACCATTTGTTTGGAAAAATTTAACAAATAAAATAATTAGTTTAACTCCGACATATAATGTAAAATATAAACAAATTTGAGGAAAATAAAAAAGATAAAATGCAAAAGTTTTTGTACATTTACTTACAAAATTATTTAATACTTTGTGTCCCCACCTTTCGCCTGAAGAATTTAAAATTTTTATCAGGAGTTGGTTGTTTAGTGATTAGAGACTGTTGGCATTTCTGAATTATAGAATTTTCTCTTTAAATCTTCATGGAAGACGGATTAATGTACGAGCCATTAGTAAGCAATGGGTCGTCGTGGTAAAGAGCTATCTACAGATCTTAAGAGTTGAGTCCAGACAGGTCAGAAAAAATGTCTTTGGAAGAGATTATCATTTCTGACGTAATTAAGTCAGAGGGAGTAGAAGATGGAGGAACAGCACCGGAATCGTCCATAGTTGGAGGTGAAGAGTTCAGCTTCATCGGGAGAAGAGACGGCAACTGAGCCATCGGAATGGAGAAGAGGAGGCAAAGAAGAATTAAAGTTGTTGGAGAGTTTCTTGGCTAGGTGCCAGAAAGAGCGAGAAGAATTAGAATTCGATAAGTTTTCATATTTTTGTCGGGTGAAGGAATTTTTGGCGAGTCGAAGAACAGATTTTGCACGAATCCTGGTAAAAATATAAGTTAAGTGAGAGTCAGGAATTGGGTGACGACGGTACCTTCTGAAAGCCTCCTCTCTGCTGCTGATAGCATTAGAACAAGCAAAGTTGAACCATTTTTGGCATTCGCAAAATGAATAGAATATGGAATGTATGCATCCATGCCCGAGAGAATCACCTTCGTGATGTGTTCAGCGCATTCGGAGATGCCCCGGCCACGGAGGCAGTAATCACTCCAGCGGAAATTAGAGAAGTACTGCCTAAAGGCCTTCCAATCAGCGGCGCTAAGGTGCTGAAGGCGTCTTCTCGTGGGAGGATCCAAAGGCCGAACTGGAGCCATATGACAGGAAGCAGATATAAGATTGTGGTTGGAGGAGCCCAACGGAGAAAAAAAATTTGACAGAGCAAGAAAGGTGAGTGGTGAGAAATAAATCCAGAACGTTGGGCCTATCTCCAAGGTGATCGGTGATACAAGTAGTTTGATGTACAATCTGCTCTAGGTCATTCAGGATAGAGAAGTTGTAAGTTAGTTTACCAAGGATGTCACTTAAATAGGAGGAAAGCCAAAGGTGGTGTTGATTGAAATCTCCTAAAATGGAGATTTCGGCAAAAGGAGAGTGGGATAGAATGTCTTCCATTTTAGAAGTGACGTAGTCAAAGAATTTTGGATAGTTAGTAGAATTAGGAGAAAGGTAAACAGCGCAGATGTATTTCGTTTGAGATTGGCATGTAAGCCGTAGCCAGAGGGTATAGAATTCGAAAGATTCGAGTTCGGTTAATATGAGAGCAAGTTAGGTCATTGCGTACATATACACAACATCCACCTTTGTAGTGAAATTGAGTATTGTAGAGAAAGTAAGAGGGTACAGAAAAGGGGTTGCTGTCAGCAGGGCCGCCGAGAGCTGCCACGGGCTCCCGGGAAAGATTGGTATATGGCCCCCCCCCCTGTTTACTCAGTATTTTATTATGAATGTTTTTTGTGTACATAACGAGCAAACTGATTATATGTCCAAGTTACTATTCAGAACGTACAGTATGAATAAACAACTCGGAAGAAAATGACCATTTTATTTTTCGAATCAATTATATTAATTCTATCACCAAACAATTTACTAATGCAGTACCAATCCATGCAGGCAAGACAATTGTTTACTGCAAGATTTTCATAATTAGAAATGTACTTTCTTTGCCTTCTCTCTAGCAAAGTGGTAAATGATTCTGATGAAATTTAAAGTACGGGCTAACTGGCTTTCAATTACAATGGTTCCCAGATCCGTCAGTCGGTCTTGGGCATTGGTGGACGCAGATAATATTTTATCTGTTTCAGTTTGACTATGATAATCTCTATAAAATGTATGTTCATTAATTATATTTCTTCTCTGTTATTTAATCAATTGCTTTATTAATATTTTTAGATTTTATCCCCCTCTTTCCGGGCCCCCTAGAGGTTCGGGCCTAGGAGATTTTTCCACTGTATCACCACCCTCTCGTTGGGCCTGGCTGTTAGTCGTCCCGGACACCCGAGTTTCAGTGAGGAAGAGAAGGTGAGGTTTGGAGGAAGAGAGATTGGTTTTCAGCAGATTGAAAATTTGAGGGAAAGCAACGATGTTGCAGAAGTTGATGAAAAGTAACTCAGGCAGAGGCTCAGTATCTCGAATGGGCAGTAACAGAACCAGCCCCGCTGCCCTGGTCTGAGTTCCTGGTATCGGCATCGGGGGAGCCAGAATTGGGGACATTTATGGTCCCGTCCCGAGGAGACTCCGAGGCTCTTGAAGCCGATACAATTTTTTTTATTTTGAAAAGATTGTGTAGTATGTAAGATGCGTGCATGCATGTGTAGTGGAGAATAGTGAGAGAAGTGTGTGTGTGTGTTTGAGAGCATGCTGGACTGCTCACAGGGTAGATGAGACACGGAAAAAGTCCAGCTAAAGAAGACAGTGACAGGAGAAACTTCGGAGGTTCCAGCACTCCCTCTCCTGCTTAACGCCCCCCCTCCCCTTGAGTACTTCCCTGGTTGATTGGTGTCTAAATCTCCTCATTATATACATATATAGTTTGCATACCATACTTAAAGCGTAAGAAAAGTCCCTTATATTTATTACACTCCTTAAATTGTAATTTGAATGTTTTTTGCCAGATGTTTCCAAACTTCCAAATAAAGTGATTCCCAAAGGGTGTGCCGCGGCACACTATTTTGCCGTGAAAGCAGCACGAGTATACTACAAAACAATTAGGAGCAAAGTGCATTTTTAGCCGGCATAAAAATAATATATATATATATATATATATATATATATATATATATATATATATATATATATATATATATACATACTGGGTGATCCAGATAAATGGGACCCATAAAAAAAAGCCAAATATTCTTAATATTTAATTCCTTTCATAAAAACTATATATCATTCGAAAGAGTAGAGTTACAAGTTTATTATGAAATTTATTTTTTAAAAATGACTCCTTTCAAATGTGCTCCATTAGTTGCCAAGCATTCCAGTGTTCTCGCTTGTAAGTTCTGCATCACTTTTGCAAGAGTGTGCGGTGGTATGGCCTGTATCTCATTTGTGATGGCGGCCTTCAATTCTTGCAAGGTCGTTGGGTTATTTCTGTAGACCCTACTCTTTAAATATCCCCAGAGATAATAATCTAAGGGAGAAAAATCCGGAGACCTTGCGGGCCATTCAACGTCTCCAAATCTTGAGATTAACTCGCCTGGAAACGTTTGAAGCAAAACTGCCATGCAGTTCCTCGTGGTATGGCAGGTAGCTCCGTCTTGTTGGAACCAGTGGTTTTCTAGACAAAGATCTCTTAATTTAGGAATAAGGAAATCGGTCAACATTTTTTCGTAGCGATCACCATTTACAGTGACCGTGTTTCCGGTGGAATCCTCGAAAAAGTACGGCCCTATGATCTGAGATGCAGTAAGACCACACCAAACAGTTACAGGCTGACTATGCAACGGGACTTCGGTAATATTCAATGGATTTTCTGTTGCCCAGAAACGACAATTTTGTTTGTTTACAGTTCCATTCAAGTGAAAATGGGCTTCGTCTGACATAATCAAAGTTGCTAGAAAATTGGTGGTGTCATTTACCTTCTGTTGGATCCATTGACAGAATTGTCGCCTTCGTGCGAAATCTCCATCGTTTAGTTGTTGCACTGTTTGAATTTTATATGAAAAGAACATTAAATTTTGCTTGAATATACGGTGTGTTGTTGTTCCATATCCAACTCCTAACAGCTGAGAAGCACGTCTGATGCTTATGTTAGGATTATCCTGTACAATTTCATGAGTTCCGTTAATGATCTCGTCTATCCTTGCTGTGCGCACTCTTTCAGTTGGTTTTCTTTTTCCAATGCTGCCAGTTAGGGAAAAATTTCTGACACACCGACGGATTACTTTCTTAGAAGGTGATTTTGACATCTGAAAATTTATCTTGAAAGATCTTTGAGCTGAAACTACACTTCTTCCATGCTCATAATATTGCTCAGTTATGAAACGCAGCTGTTCCACAGTCCATGCAGTCATCTTGAAGGGTTAGTTTTAACTAACACTTTTATTTTGTTTTGTATCTTATATTGTCTTGTCTTGTCAAAACCTATACAATCCTGTACAAACTTGTAACTATCCTCTTTCGAATGATGCGTATGATTTTATAAAAGGACTTATACTTTAAGAGTTACAGGGGTTTCTTTTGGGTCCCATTTTCTCTGGATCACCCTATATATATATATACAGGGTGGTGCAAAAGTCTGGACCCATAGGCGGTTTATATGGAAAAAAAGTGTGGCCTTGCAGGAAGTTTATTATGAAATGAAATTTAATTAACCATACTCCAGTGACTAAATTATGTTAAATTTAACGTTCTAGTTCAGAATTTACAATAAGTGTTCGAATTGATGTCCATCTTCTTCCAAACACTCCTTTTTTGCGTACAAAAGCACAAGCTCTATTCTTTCTACTATTGTTAACTTCTCTGCCATAGGGTAACAATCTGAAAAATATTTAGTAAAATTATAAACAAAAATTAAATTATAAAAACTTATAAAAATCGAAAGATATTTTTTATATAGTAAATTGCCTATGGGTCCAGACTTTTGCACCACCCTGTATATATATATATATATATATATATATATATATGAGAGTACGTACTCATTCATATTCAATTATCCATGAATGAGAGGTGGTTCATGATCACGGATAACTCGATTTCATGGTTAATTCGGTATACCCCGGCGGTGGGTGGGTGGTGCAGCTGCTGCTCCGCATGCACCACCGCTGACTGGCCTCTCGTATCGCGCGCTGCCACACGGTCTTATTCTGTTACAATATAATATATAATTAAGTACTCGCTACAAGACGTAAAGATATGCAAATCCAATGAAGCGTGGAGAGACACCGACTGGGGCGCATTGTCGTGGGTTGGCGGGAGGCAAGCCGTGGATGTAAACGTTGCACCATATCACCATTATCTCGATTCACAGTCGAGTGAACGACGGATAACCGGGTGATATATAATATGTATGTATGTATGCAAAGCTGGGCACAAACCGTTAATCCGTTAATCGTTAATTAACGAAGTTAACTTTTTCGTTAACGATTTAACTTTTAAGTTAACTTTGAAAATCATTATCGGACTAATTAACTTCCGTTACATTTAACTTCCGTTAACTCAAGTCCGTTAACCCAAAAAATTCATAAATAAACGTTTAAAAGTTTCTATTATTTTCAAGTATGACAACACCAAGGTCGCCAGGGTGAGGAAAAGCATGGAGGGTACAGTCGAGGAGGCCATGAAGCAGCAGTCCAACGAAGTGGGCAGCAACAGTGGAGGCAGCAACAACGAGGAGGAGGAGGAGGATGACTTCTTCAGTGCTGTCATCCAGACAAAAGAGAGCAGCAGAAGCCACAGGTCACTCAAGGGCAAGGCCCAGAACTTGGTCAAGACCTGGCTGGAGACCAACTCCAAGGACTTGCTGACAGATGCTGCCTTCTTGGGTGAGCAAGTGTTGGTGGACTTGTTCATCAAGTTCAACACAGCCATCCCCTCCAGTGCTGCAGTGGAGCGTTTGTTCTCTATGGGCAAGGACATCCTGAGGGCCAAGAGATCATCCCTGTCTGATGAAAACTTTAATATGCTAATTTTCATGAAGGGCAACATGCATCTCATGGACAAAATGGAGAACGAGAAGAAGAGGGAAAATTAAATTATATATATATTGTGTTTTTCATTTTTTTTATAATAAAAGTTAACGTTAACGGTTTATCGGTAACTTCCGTTACATGTTTAACGAATTAACGGATTAACGGTTAACGAAGTTAACTTTTTGGTTAACGGATTAGCGGTTAACGAAGTTAACTTTTTGGTTAACGGTGCCCACCACTGTATGTATGTATGTAATTGTTGTATTCAGTTTAGAAAAATTTGTGCCATCAGTTTTAGATCTTGGTAAAATTGTGACGCGAGACATAAAAGTTTGGGAAACCGTGACTTAATTGTGTTAACTTATCAATATATGTTACCGAGATGTGACAATGTATTTTAAATTTGTCCTCGCTGCACAGATTGCACAATTAAGCAAGTTAGGTTACGTCTGGCTCGGTGGTTGTGACAATCTTCTCAGATGTGACTTATTTCTTCAAGTGTGTTCGTTCTCCTCTCTCACTCAGGAATAATAATAATAATAAATAATAATAATAATAATGTGAAAGAGTGTAAAAATTGAGAAAGGTTTGAAATTGGTAAAAGATTGTATAGGGTGTCCCAGAAGTCTGGACTCAGGAAAAATAGATATTATATTTTTAAAGGGAAACAAACGCATTTCTAATATCAGTTTTACATATTTTAGGAAAGAAAATACCCCGATGGCTCAGTATACCAATCAGGAGAAGGTGGAACATGTTTCCGGAAAAAGCCAGAGGAAGGCATGTTCGTGAAATAACTGACATGCCTCCCTCTGGCTTTTTCCGGAAACATGTAGCAATACCAGTTCCACCTACTCGACTCTCTCCACATTTTTTTTATATAAAACTCGCACCATTTTGTAAAATAGGTAACTATTATTATAATATAATTCGTAATCAACTTGTTTGGAATTAACTTCAACAGAAACGCCTTTTCCCCCACGATGCTCCCGTCAAACTAAGAATTTAAATTAACAAACAGGACGAGCGCTTATGCGCAACGCATGCGCGGACTGAATAGTAAAGTTTAATGTATATATTATGTTATGAATGTTGTATAGTTTGTCACGTTTGACAGAAAAGGAAATTTTGCCGAGACATTTCAGATACCGCCAGGAGTCTATTAACGACTCTGGCGATCGTACGTTCTTGTTGAATTTAGGGACCTGCACCCATTTTGTCGACAAGACCAAACCATCGACATTCTAAAAACTAACAACCTAACGTAATTTAACCTATCTTAAACTAACCTAACCTTTATAGTAACTTGTCGATAAAACGTCAACTTCAGCAGACGTCGTTAAGCTGGAATTTAGAGCCTTGTCCTTTTTGAATGTGATCTTATTTATTATTAAAATTCGCTCCATATAATTTAAGTCCTTCAGGTAAGGACTAATCTTTTTCGTAAGTTCGTAGTGTAACGTTTAACTTGATCTGAAAGAAAGTGTAATGTCTGCTTGAGTGAAGAGAGTCGGAAGGCATTTAAGTTAATATTCCGCAGAACACATCACCTAAACGTGAGGAAAAACAATAATATATTTCGAATCCTCGTAAAAGCTAATGAAAGAATGTTTCATACACTGCGCAAATGAATGTTAATAAGCTAAAAAATTAATCAGATTTAGTGTTTACGGAGGTTAGTTTACGTTAGGGTAGGTTAGGTTAGATTACAATAAAGAAAATGAAATTACATTCTAGAAAATATTTATTTGATGTATTTTGAGGCGTTTTAACGAACTCTGATATCTGTTTTTGGTGAAATGGAGCAGCTTTCGAGATATACATTTCTTCTAACAAAAATTATTTATCTCAAAACGTGCTCAATTCCACAAAAAACTGATACCAGATTTTGTTAAAACGCATTATAACGCATCAGAAATTATTATTTGTTATGTAATTTCGGGGGATGTGTTTTGCAGAATTTTTACCGGCATTTTATCATACATTGCACAGTTTTAAAAGTGTATTTCAGTTACCATGACTTCGCTCTTTGTGCCGTTTTGTTACATTATAAAGCATTGTGTGATTTCATTTCACGGTACTTTTGTTACGCCTTAACGTACTTTATCATAAAGGCTCCCCCAAAAATTAATTCTTAAGGCATAATTGACTATAATCCCACGTTATAACGAGGACGAAAATCATGCCTTAAATTAAAAGTCCTAACCACAGTAATTACCATAACTTGAAATATAAACGCGTAACACTTATCTTATGCCTTAACAAAATTAGAAAAAAATTGGTTCCGAGTGGAAAAACACGGAATGAATTTTCTATTTTACGTCTCCAAATCTTCGTGTCATGAATATTTTATGTCCTCGAAGGAGTTCCTTGATAATGTTTACGAAGAGAGAGAGATTCGAGTTTCGAGATAGTTCAATATAGATTGCTCTTTTGAGAGATGAAAAATTGAATTATTAGACTTATTTCAAAGTTTAATTAAACATTTTCAAGTAAAAAGTTTTGTGTGTAATCAATTTTTTTTATTTTATTCAATCAATCTGAAACTTTGAACAGTTGGTTGAAAAAGTTCTGTGGTGAAATTCCATGTTTCTCATCGATATTAATCGGTTAGAAGCGAATTTCTTAATAAAAATAAATATATATATATATATATAGGAGAAATCCAATGACAAGGAGAAATGTAAATGCCATGAAAAGTCTTCTTTATTGCGCAACGTTTCGAGCAATACGCTCATCTTCAGGCTGTTTAATAACAATGTGAAATTAAAATCAATATTGAATGAAAAACAAAACAGAAAATTTCTATAACCTATTCGTAAAGACAAATTTTAAAAGACTGAGAAAAGAGGGTTAAATTCTAAGTTATACAGATTTACATATAAAATAAGAAGTTATTTTTAAATACATGTAGTAAATGTGAAATTAATACACTGGAAAAATTACCAATAGTACACTGGAACAATGGAGCTATCTACCTTACACAGCAGTATCCGAGGCCGACTAATTTGAGCAGAGGCAAAGAACGGGAAACACGAAGGATGGCGAGGGCGATAGGGGAAGGAGGGATTATAAGGAATTGGGGAAGGAGGAGGGATCATAGCAAATTGAGAGGGACGGACGATGAGTCAACATTCAGACTAGGGGACAATGCTTTAATGAAAAGGGATTCTAAAATTCTTAGTGAGTTGGGACAAGTATTACAACCAAGAATTTTAAAATTGTCTAAAGTGACATCAATTTTGCATTTAATGCTATGTTCACGAATACTCGAGGCTTCCTAGTTTTTAAAATTTTACCTGTTCGGCCACTTATTCCCATATGCGAATAAAATCTAGCATTAAATGCAAAATTGATGTCACTTTAGACAATTTTAAAATTCTTGGTTGTAATACTTGTCCCAACTCACTAAGAATTTTAGAATCCCTTTTCATTAAAGCATTGTCCCCTAGTCTGAATGTTGACTCATCGTCCGTCCCTCTCAATTTGCTATGATCCCTCCTCCTTCCCCAATTCCTTATAATCCCTCCTTCCCCTATCGCCCTCGCCATCCTTCGTGTTTCCCGTTCTTTGCCTCTGCTCAAATTAGTCGGCCTCGGATACTGCTGTGTAAGGTAGATAGCTCCATTGTTCCAGTGTACTATTGGTAATTTTTCCAGTGTATTAATTTCACATTTACTACATGTATTTAAAAATAACTTCTTAATTTTTATATGTAAATCTGTATAACTTAGAATTTAACCCTCTTTTCTCAGTCTTTTAAAATTTGTCTTTACGAATAGGTTATAGAAATTTTCTGTTTGTTTTTCATTCAATATTGATTTTAATTTCACATTGTTATTAAACAGCCTGAAGATGAGCGTATTGCTCGAAACGTTGCGCAATAAAGAAGACTTTTCATGGCATTTACATTTCTCCTTGTCATTAGATTTCTCCTAAATATTAAATTGAAGCTCTGTAGAGCAACCCGCATAATTATATATATATATTATATATATATATATATATATTACAGGGAATCTGTGTAACTAGGGATTTCATGAAATCCCGAAATGTTCAAAGATTTCATGTAAGGTTAAGTCGTGATATTTTCGTTAGTTTTAACGAAAATATCACGACTTGACCAATCGTCGAGGACGTACAGTTGACCAAACCGGACATTCAACAATTTTCCCCGAAGGTTTAACATATCACGACTGTACTGAACGGACGCATTCCTGAGCTCTCTGATATTGCATCTACTTTTGTATATTGCTGAGAATTTTACTTTTGGACAGTTTTGAACTTTATATACTTGCGTTTATATTCACGTTGTTATAGTTAAGTAATTGAATATTAGTGGTTTTTAGCGATTTAGAAGTTTTCATAGCGTGCCGGCTTAATTTAACTTATACCTGCGACGGTTTAAACTAATTTTTAACCGCGATGCCGTCGCAGAAAGCGTCGTGTGTTAGGTGTAGGGTAAACTGGTGGTATTCGGAATTTAAGGATTATAACGGCGGTCCTATGGCGATTGCCGATAGATCAGTTTGTTTCTTTTGCGAGTTCATGGAGGATTTAGTTGACATAAAACGCAGTGTACGTGAGGTAACCGAAAGACTTGCAACGCTTGATGAGGGCAGGGGTAGGGCTACGGTTGACGGAAGCCGAACCAATACTAACGTTGAAGACGTTAGTAATTTGAAGGGTGAGGTGCGTAACCTAGTTTCTAGTTTAGGTAGCTTGTCGGGAAGGTTGGATAGAGTTGAGGAAGGGGTTAAGGTTAGTCCGAGAGTAGTAGATAGCGAGGGATATAGAGAGGTTAAGGGTGGAGCTAGGCCGCGTACGTTAGGTGATAGGAATCCCCCTCCTATCGAAGTTTCGAACCCTTTCGCCCATTTGGAAAGGGACGTGAATGAGGGGGAAACTATTTTAATTGGGGACTCTTTAGTGCGCCACATGGACAGAGAGTTCGTTGAACGGCATCCAACCAAGAGGAGGAGGGTCTGTCTCCCAGGGGCCAAGGTTGACAGAGTTAGAGACGAAGTGGATAGGATTGACGTTGCCTCCTGTCACTCAATGTTGGTGACGATGGTAGGAGGCAACGACTCGTATAGGCCCGATACGAGAGTGCCTGACCTTTTGGAGAGATATAGGGGGTTAATTAGGTCCCTGAAGGCGAGGTCAGATAGGTCTTTAGTTCTAGGTATTACCCCTAGGCACGGGTTGGGTCTTAGGATTACGTCAAAAACAATATTTTTGAATAATAAATTAGAAGAGATTTGTGCTGAGGAAAATGTACCCTTCGTAAAGCTGTGGTCCGAATTCAGTGATCCTAGCCTTTTTATAAAAGATGGGGGTGCATTTTAATGAAATAGGTAATGCTAGGCTAGGTAGGTTAATAGACGAAAACGTGCGAAAGCTGTATAGGTCAAAGCCTTCTTCAAACGTTGTGGGTCCGGGGAACGCGGGCCCGACGTGATAAATAGTTTAAAACGCGGGCCCGTGGTAAAAAATAACTTAAACGTCTTTTATTGTAACGCGCGTAGTATTCGAAATAAATTAAATGAATTTAAGGTGACTCGGGACTTGTTGGGGGAACTTGATATACCGGGTTTTAAACGCTTTACTAATGATAGGTTACATAGGTTTGGTGGAGGCGTTTTGCTGTACATTCGTAATTCCCTTAGGGCTATCGAGGTTAAGTTAGATTTTCCGGCAGCAATTAATATGTGTTGAAGTTAGGGCGCGTAGTATTAGTTTTAATTTTGTTGTTGTTTATAGACCTCCCGTTCAACCCCTCGATACAGATACTAGATTTTACTCACTTCTTGGTAATTTTATTGACAATCGGAATAGTATAATTGTCGGAGACTTTAACTGCCCTAATGTTAATTACAAGAATTTTACTGGTAATGAGGAGGGTTTGAGATTGGTTGAGTTTATGGACGATAACTTTTTACGACAGATAATTACCGAACCAACACGCGGTGATAATATTTTAGATTTGGTGATGACGAACGGCGAGAATATAGTCGAAGGTTTAGAAGTAGGCGAGAGTTTAGGATGTAGTGATCATCAAATTCTTAGGTTTAAGTTAGCGATAAAAAACACAGGATAGTAACGTAATAGAAGTCCCTGATTTTCGTAGGGCTAATTTTGATAGTTTTGCGGATAGGATGAGAGTAGTGGACTGGGATAACTTATTTATGGGTAATGACACAAATTTGCGTTGGGTGGCGTTTAAAGAAAGTTTTAGGAATACTGAAAGGGAGTTTATTCCTCGTAGACCCAAGCGCGCTAGAAATCATGGTAGGCCGAAGTGGTGGACTAGGGAAATAGGCGAGTTCATAAACGAGCGTAATAGAGCGTATAGACTTAATAAGCGCAATGGCACGGCAGCTAACTTTAATAGATATATCGAGCTTAGACGTCAGATTAAAAGATCAGTTAGGAGTGCCAAGCGTAATTTAGAGATACTTATAGCTGCGGATAGTAATCATAATCCAAAAAAGTTTTTTGAATACGTTAATAATCGTAAGCCGGTAAAAGATAACATAGGCCCTCTAGTGGATGTTAATGGCGCTTTGGCTTCTGACGCTCAGGCGATGGCGGGTATTTTCAATAACTTTTTTGCGACAGTTTTTACCATAGAAGACGTAAATAATGTCCCCGACGTGGACGATATCGTTCCATTTAGTAGCGAGACTATTTTGGATGAAATAACTGTTTACGAGGCTGAGATTGCGCATTATATCGATAGGTTAAAAGTTAGCAAGGCTCCAGGCCCTGACGCTTTTTATCCCAGACATTTGAAAGATTTGAAAGACGTTATCGTAGGCCCCTTAACGAAGATTTTTAATCAGTCACTCGAAACGGGGATTATTCCTGAAGACTTCAAATTAGCTAACGTCACGCCTATTTTTAAAAAAGGCGACCGCGCAGTAGCTAGCAATTATAGGACATTAGCTTAACGTCAATTGTCGGTAAACTTTTGGAATCCGTAGTTAGGGATCGTATCATCGATCACTTAGAAAGTCGAGATTTGATTAATAGTAGTCAGCATGGGTTTCGACGCCATAGGTCTTGTTTAACTAATTTGTTAGAATTTTATAACGAAATAGTGCGCGAATACGATAGGCATAGAGCAGCTGACGTTATTTATTTAGATTTTAAAAAGGCGTTCGATACAGTTCCGCATAGGAGACTAATTGCGAAGGTCAAAGCGCACGGTATACGTGGTCAGGTAGCTAACTGGTTAGAAGAATGGCTTCGTGCTAGGAGACAGAGGGTCGTAGTTAATGGTAGTGAATCGGGGTGGTTAGATGTAGGTAGCGGTGTCCCACAGGGTTCAGTGTTAGGCCCATTGCTATTCGTAATTTACATTAACGACATAGATGTAGGATTGACTAGTAACGTGTCAAAATTCGCGGACGATACTAAAATAGGCGGTAAGGTTGTTAACGAGGACGATAGTAATAGACTCCAAGACGATGTAAATAGGATTATGGAATGGACAGATAAGTGGCAGATGCAATTTAACGTAGACAAATGTAAAGTTTTGCATATAGGTTCTCGCAACAATAATTACACGTACACGATGGATGATAGGGAGTTAGCGAGCGTTGACGAGGAAGTAGATTTAGGCGTACGCGTATCTAAGGATTTAAAGGTTAGGAACCAGTGCCTGGAGACTTGCGCAAAAGCTAATAGGATGTTAGGCTTCATAGCGCGTAATTTCGAATTTAAATCGAAGGATATTATATTGCCCCTTTACAAGTCCCTAGTCAGGCCTCATTTAGAATATGCAGTTCAGTTTTGGTGCCCGTACTTGCGTGAGGATATTGATAGGTTAGAAAGGGTTCAACGTCGTGCCACGAAACTAATTCCGTCATTGCGCAACAAGCCTTATGAAGATAGGATTAAAGAGTTAGACCTGTATTCACTCGAAACTAGGAGATTAAGGGGGGAGCTTATTGAAGTTTTCAAAATCGTTAATAACATCGATAATGTAAATTTTGACAAATTGTTCACTTTCGATAATAGTAATACTCGCAATAACGGATTTAAGTTGCGTGGCAGACGTTTCATTACTAATATCGCTAAAAACTTCTTTACGTTTAAAGTAATTGATAAATGGAATAATCTTCCCGCGTCAGTCGTTCATTCTACCAGCGTTAATGTGTTTAAGAACCGTCTTGACAGACATTTTAAAAATATTAACGTTGTTTAAAATAAAAAAACAATTAGTCACAGGAGCTCTGGGGGTGGTGGTCGAGGACCAGCAATAAAAAAAAAAAAAAAAAAAAATTAGACTAACATGAACGTAGATGTATCTCGTAGAGTAAACTAACCCACTTTTTGTTTAACTTTACCTACTTTTTTTCTCTTATCTTCTTACTTTGCATGTCTCTAACTCTCTTTTCTTGCATGTTTGTAGTTTGCATGGTATGACTGTGAGTTAAGACTGTGTTTGCATGGTTTGTAAGCGTTCTTATTTTACTTCTTTTCATCTTTCACCCCTCTCCTATTCTCTCCGACTATTTTTCTGACTTGTCGGCAGTGGCCGGCGGATGATGATGGTGAGTCTTTTTCTCTTTTTCTGAATGAATGTTAACCCACGAGTGATAGGTGTTCCTCCTTACTTAACCCCTTATTCTCTTCTCTTCTCTTAACCCCAGTGGTGTAGTGCTGTGGGAACGCGTGGGAACGGCGTTCCCTTACTTTTTTTGATAGACGGAACGGCGTTCCCTCACTATTTCAAATAAATCCGAACTTACAAATCTCTAACGTCATGAAATTTTAATTCCCACCCCTAGAAGAAATATGAGAAAGAATCATTAACTGTTTCATTTCTTTTAGCTTCGACTGAGGCAATGCTAGCCTATAAAGATCTGGTGAAACAGTCACCACGGCGTACCAGTTGTTAACTTTTTTTTAGTTAATCATTCCAGTTGTTAGCTATTTTTATTGATCGTACTGGATGTCGTATATCTAATGACACTGGAAATACTGCATCTTCAACCTTGGAATATATCCTAATATCCAGTGCATATGACCTCAAAATATCCCTGAAATTGGTCAGATTTCAAAAGATTTCCCGGGGGGCTTACAGTGCCCCCGGACCCCCAGCTGTATGGGCTCGCCGCGCTCGCCATTGTCCCCCCCGCATCTGAGTAACGCTTTCAAAATGCGTTCCCTCACTTCTTTATTTAGCACTACACCACTGCTTAACCCCCTACTCTTTCCTTTCTCTCGGGCTAACCTTAGAGTGGATCTTAGGGTCTTTGTTAGCCTTAGCTTCTGTAGATCTGTAAATCCCTGAACATTTTAGGGATTTCATGAAATCCCTAGTTACACAAATTGCCTGTAAAAAAAAAAAAATGTGTGTGTGTGTGTCGTATTTACGTTATATGTTCAGTAATTCGTTTAATTATTATTTATTATTTAATTATTATACATCTCGTATAAAATATGTAGACACTTAGGATCATATTAACATATCATGTTAACAGTTAACACAATAAAAAGCCATTAATTAAAATTTTTTCTTAGCTCAAAATATTTGCAGCGTCTGAAAAAGTAGTGTTTAAAAAATAAAATAAAATAAGTGGGACGTCTTTAATTAACAATTGCATATTTTTATTTTTATTTTTCTCTCTTATTTTCACAGAATTTACAACTGAAATTTCAGTAATTGTAAAATTGTGTAAATTGTGAATGTGTGTAAAATGTAAACAAATGAATTTCGACATTAAAATTCTCAAGATCGGATATCCTCACGACATAAATTTTACACTTTGAAAAGCGAACGCTATTTTGTTAAAGAAATTATTATTCATTTTTTTCTTTTTTCTTTTTATGTATATACAAAATTTCTTTTTTAGTAAGATGGAATGTGGAAATGCAGTAAAGTCGGATTCTAGGAATTAGTGGATCTCGAACTCGCTTCAAATGGTTTTAGGGTCAGCGTTTCCGCCGATCAAGCCATCTGGAACACCCACCCACACCCCCTTTCTCCAGAAAAGCGGGTTTTGAAGCATTTCTATGCTTTATAAAGTTGAGAGAGTTGATTGGAGTTTCGTTAAAAAGATTTAAGAAAATATTGGCCTCGGATGAACGAGTCTTTTTCGTGGTTCAAGATAGCGTTATCGGTTGAAACGATGATTGAAATCGCACGACGCGAGTTCGAGTCCTACTTGGTGCTAATTTCTCATTTTATTACTTTTTCCCTTCATATATTAATTAAATACGGTTATAGCACTTAAAAACATTAAAAAAAATTCATAAATACATTAGTGCATTTTTCGGTTGCTAAATCAAATATTTAGCTCCGTAATTTGAGTTTTTCAACTATTCTTTCCAGATCTGCTCTAAAACTGTCCAAACCAGGGATTCTTTTTCAAAATTTCGGTTCATCTTGCAGAACCCTATCTATAAATGGCCATATTTTTACATAAATCCCCCAAAACTTTGTTATAATCGATGAAGAGGATCAGAAACTGTCAGAGCGCTCAAGCCAAACGATTGCCCATTACGCTAACTCTTGGATTATTATTACCAGCACCACCGGCAGTCGAACCCCCGATCTTAGTGTCTTCACAGCGCTTATAGGGAAATGGTGTTACCCACATTTAACCAATAATTTTTTTTTTCGGTGAATCCCCGGTGACCTCTCGCCGAACACAGTTTCAAAATCAGCGTTCTAGATTTCTGGGATCTCTGTTACGAAGGTTGGTCGACTGCCGCCGCCGCCACTATCATTACCACCACGCTTCTGCGATTTCTCGGCCATTTTCCACTTCCCCAGTTGGTGACACTTCCTCGCAGAAAACGCTGATGCTACTAAATCTTTGTTAAAATACCAGAAGTGTCTTTTCATTGGTTCTGCCGAGGCATCAGCCACCGCTGCGTTGACGAAGCGGTACTCCTCGATGGGTTGGAGGAACGTGAAGTCGTTCATGGGAGTGGCTGCTGGCAGCGCCACCTTGAACTACTGCTTGATGTACACAACAACCAATAAAGTGGAATCCCGGAGTGCTGCCCTCTGAACAGCCAGATCTTGATAGTATAGATGAGCTTGGTGGTACACGTCTGGTGGTATAAAGCCTATAAAGCGCACTCCCCGTGGCATCCGTTCCCCAAGGTAGTGTAGACTCGACTCCAACAGTTCTCGGTAATCGTCGAGTGGCTGGGTTTCCTGTAGCACTGCTTTCGCAAACTCCATGACACCCAGCTTCATTAAGCGACGGGATTCTCAAGATTGTTCGTATTCTGCTGCAGGTTCGTAGGTTTCCCGGATGATTCATTCCTACTGCCGCTAAAACCGCTTGGAGAGGGAAACACACCGCCTGCCACGACCTTCATAACGTGTCAGCGAGAGTTAGCTTACAAAAGAACGAGTGCGTTATCTCGACTGGCCTCCTCGGTTTCCAAACCGGAATCCTATTGAACATACTGTATATAGGGAATTTTAAGGAAAAGTGTTGAAGAACGTAAGTGTTTATCGAAATATGACCTACATGAAAAACTAAGGAATGGGACAAGATCAACAGTAACGTTTGCAAGGGGCTTGTAGGCAATGTATCTCGGAGGGTTTAAGAAAAAAATAAAAACTAATGGGAGATGTGTATATATAAGGGCGGATCTAAGCATTTCAGTAAGGAGGGATCCAAAGAAAAAAGGGCAGCCCCTAAAATAAAAAGGGCACAGTACTAAATTTTTTTCTTAAAACAGACCACCAATGGGCGAGTGTAAAATCAGTTGTATTGTTTTATTAGATCAGTCTCATTCAAATGTGATGCAAAATAAAAATTTAGTTTTGGGTACAACAATTATCCTAGAAATTTTTTTCAAACAATTACAAATGTCTTGCCAATTAAAAGAACTATCAGAATAAGATGAAGATAAAAATTGATATGGCTGCACCAGTACTAAGGGCACCTATGAAAACCATTATAACTACAAATTTGGATGTACAGTTGCCCGCATATGTAATGTCCTCGCCTCACAGGCAACTCCATACATGTGGCAACGCCGCTGCGATAGTCAAGGTACCCCAACTGGGGGAAGGTAGGGTGGAGGGGGGACAACCGAGTCTAACAACATATAACAGGGTGGTCCACCTTCTCCACCATTGTGAGCCACAAAATTAATGTAATAAAGGTTGTGTGCCACACATACAAATTTAATGATAATATTATACCCCATATACTGTACAAATATATTAATATAAGTATAAGTATAAATTTGTTAGTTTTTATAAGGATCTATGAACCCTTTGTGAGCCACAGAAATTGTCCCGTGAGCCACATGTGTCTCGCGTGCTACTAGTTGGACCAGCCTGACATATAACATTGACATACAGGTAAGGCGCCGTTCAAAAATTACGTAACGCTATTTTAGCTAAAACCTGACATCCTTCCCTGTAACGTTCCGTAACGTGTGAGGTGTGAAGTGGGGAAAGTGTTACATATTATCTTAGGGGGTGCCTGGTCTACCGTTACAGAACGTTCCTGGAGAATCTGGGTTGTCAAGTTTTAGCAAAAACAGCGTTACGTAATTTTTGAACGGCCCCTAAAGGGGCATGTAATGTAACTCAGGGGCATGTAACTTCGATATGTAATGTCGGAGTTCAACGCTGTTCACGATTACATTAATCGTTTATCTTTATGAATACAATGTTTACTCGTCTTATACAGTAATAAGGCTCTATTATGATTGCAAGTCTATATGAACAGATACCACAATACAACTTTTTAAATACTAGCGAATTTGAACCAAAAAGACATTACACAACCATCCTCCACACTCCCTCATTCCACTTCCCCACCCAGCAGTCTCGCGTACATTAAATTATTATGTAACAATAGTAATAAAGCTGTTTGTAGAGTCTGTGTGCAGCTTTAAACCTTTACTAACTTACGAATCTACACGATTATATATGTATGTATTGACATTGAGCGAAGAAAAGATTAAGACTGTGAGAGAGAGCGAGATAGAGGGGGAAATGGCTTAGCGATTGTTACACAAAGAACTTGTTAACAGTTTCGATCTGAATAACAGTTACTAATTATCAAAATCACCTAAGAATAATCCACGGTTATACTAGCATAAACATATTTATATATACTTACAACTTCATACAATATTATGCTAATGTTTGTGAAATGACGTTGATGGGCCAAACCGTGGTGTTGACATGGTTACTGCTGTCGCGTCCAGGAGAGACTACATATGGGCGTGTCAGTGGAAACCGTAAGGTGATGGTTGCATGAAGCAGGATATCACCACCGGTTTGTGGTTGATGCCTATTATATTAATAGTGTTTTCCAGATTGTATTTGTATTATCAATGTGGAGGGATAATGATTTAATCACGATGGACAGATTTCTATATATATTATATATATATATATATATATATATATATATATATATATATATATATATATATATATAAAATTATATATATATATAAAATTATATATATATAAAATTATATATATATATATATTATATATATATATATATATATATATATATATATAAAAAACCAATTCTTTATAACAAATATGCAATGATTGAGAATGTTTTACTAAATAGTTTATCACACAAAATGCTCACAATTTGCCATAGATTAACATAAATGGCACAGCTATACCCGGTTCATAGTTAGTATTTGGTCCATCCTCCATTATTGTCTATAACATCTTGTAATCTGTGTGGCATAAATGCAACATGGTTATGTATGATGTGTGGGTTCCTTCGGAACATCTCCCACTCAGCCGTAGTGTGATCTAGAAGCTGGCGGCTGGTCCGCTCCTGCCCAGGCTCCCACGAGTTCACCACATTCCCCGACACGTTCTCAATGGGGTTGAGGTCACACCCCTTACTAGGCCAGTCCAGTAGTTCTAGATTTCGCTGCTCCTCAAACCACCACCTAACAATCCTGGTGGTGTGGATGGGAGAGTTGTCCTGCAAATGGATTTTAAGTATTAAAAGTAAAATTATATCTCATCTACTGTATACGCTTATCAGTAACCCACTATTCGAGATAAGTTTTAAGCCCTATGTATTAGGGGTTTCTCTCGGCTAAACGTAATTGTGCGCTGTTATACAAATAATTCTGGGATGGTCTTTCTTGGTGCCCCACATTTAGAACGATCTAGCAGATTCCCAGTCTCCTTGCACCTCTGCACCCAGCGTCGAACAGTAGGCTTCGAAATTTCCAGTTCCATGGCTATGTCAGCTACAGAGAGGCCTGCTTCCCGCATACCAATTATCCGGCCTCGCTGTGCAATTTTATCTTGAGCTGGATTCATTTTCAGTCTGTGTTCGTTATACGGTGTAGAAATATGGTATGAGCATAGATCATGCCAGTAACCATGTCAACACTTCGGTTTGGCCCATCAACGTCATTTCACAAACATTAGTATAATATTGTACGAGTTTATAAATATATATACTGTAAACCAGGTTAATTTCGCGGCAGCAAATTTTCGCTCTTTCATATCCTTGGACGAGTTTGCGGCATCATAATTTCGCGGTTAGCATCTGCTATTTATAATCTTACAGATTAAAATGTCATGAATGATGACATTTATTCTGAACTGTGATTGGTCGAGGTTGAGGTTGTATATCAAGGTAAGTACCTCTTGGTATGCGGATAAAGTTTCAGCAGCACTCAACGTAAATGAATCTCTCGGTAAGATAGATTTGAAACTCTCCACACTGAAACCTATTCATGCTAAATGGATTGCCTCTGCATGGGATAACCTACACAAAATGAGGGAGACCATTCGGAAGGGTTGGGAAATTAGCGGCAATCATGACATTCTTGTTATACAGTAATAATAGAGTATAATTTAAAATGTTTTTACTACTTTTACTTTACAATGTTTTATTGCAATATACTGAATTTACTTTTCAAATAAAGTATTTTAATGATCTAAGTTTTATTTTCTTACTATCTTCCAAAGATTAGTTTAAATTGTCAAATTTTTGCCTGCTTTATATTTTCGCGTAAACTATAGCCTGCAGGCGAACATTTTCTGCAGGCGAACATTTCGCATTCACTAGTAAATAAAAAGTTCGGAGCTATTGAAGAATAGGGACCCCAGCCTTCTTTAGTTAGCTTTATAAGGCTAACTAACGAAAATATCATGACCTAACCTAACCAATCGTCAAGGGCGTACAGTTAACCTAACGATTGGTTAGGCTAGTGATATTTTTGTTAGTTAGCCTTATAAGCCTAACTAAAGAAGGCTGGGGTTCTATTCTTCAATAGCTCCAAAAGTTCTATTGTAGTAGCTGTTCATATAGATTTGCAGTAATCATAAGGGAACCTTATTACTGTATAAGACTAGTAAACTGCATGGAGTTCAACGCTGTTCACGATCATATTAATTGTTTATCTTTATGAACACAGACTTGGATTCGGTTGTTCCCCCTCCACCCCACCTTTCCCCAGTTGGGGTACCTTGATTAACATTGCGGCGTTGCCACATGTACAGAGTCGCTTGTGAGGCGAGGAATATTACGTATGTGGGCAACTGTACAATGTATACGGATAAAGACTCAAAATAGAATTTCAGTAAAATAACCATGATCTATTTACAAAAACAAAAATTTGTTTTCAGAGGCATATACATCATTCAAATAGGGCACTTGCAAGAAATTGAGGGGGTGGGGGCAGACGTCGCCGACCTCCCCTCTAGATCCGCCCTTGATATATACATATCTATAGTATGCAACTATGCATACATATACAATACTGTATACAAAATGTTATAAATGCCTAAGTTGGTCGTTCATTTGTGTAAATTTTCGTCTGTGGCCATTTTTTACCCAGTAGATCGAAGAGGTTATATATTATATATTTTAAAATTTTTAATCACTTTCACTTGTGTTACAGTAGTGTGTGTGTGTGTGGTGGTGGGGGGGGTCTATGAGAAAGTTTTGAGAAAGTATTTTTTTACCGTATCATAATTTTTTTAATTTCACCCGCGTTATAATTTTAATTAAAAAAAAACTCAAATAAGTCGTCCTCTGTGCTTCCTTAGCCTTTACACACACACACACTGATTTGTTTTAGGTTAGGTTCAACTATCCTAACCTCAAAAAAGTAGGTCGTACAAGAAAACTCGACTTATTTACAAAATCCAAACTAATTGGTATAAAATGGTAGCTTACTATTGGTGCTACTTGGGAATGCACACACACACACACACACACCACACACATATATATATATATATATATATATATATATATGGTGTCCATAAATGATTACCCTGATTAAAGCATGCTATAACTTTTAAATAAACACACGTATTCAAACACAGTTTTAATCATAAGTAGATAAACATACAAAGTTTTGATACATAGTTAATGAACTTAATAAGCTTCCACATGTGTACCCCTAGTGGCACGTAAAATGTCTAAACGGTATTCACACTGACGCCACACATTTTCCAACATTTGTCGGTTAACTTGTTGCAATTGCATCCGTAATGCGTTCTCGCAATGTCCTGATATCTGGAACAACTGTTGCATAAACCAAATCTTTAACATGATCCCAGAGAAAGATATCGAGCGGGTAATGTCTGGTGATCTTGGGGGGCCATGGGATTGGCCCGTCCCTGCCAATCCATCGATTTTGAAATGTTGCGTCGAGAGTTTCACGAACAACATGCGCCCAATGAGGGGGTGCCCCATCTTGTTGGAAGATGACAGTTTACATTTCCTCACATGCAGAATATCGTTGCCATAAACGTCCTGAATGTTTCGCGTTGCTTCAGTAGCACTATTCCCTTTTTTGAACTCGTAAAGCGTTATACGCCTGATATGCTTTTCTGATGCCGCCATGTTTATGAGGGGTTAATATAAAGCAAAACACACGTCTTCACTGGTCAAGGTTTGTAAAGTATGTAGCGAATCACGATAGATCTCCTCTTAGATATAACCTTCGGAAAATTTATTTTTAAACCGAGTAGGACTAGTTTAAACTTAATCTATCGTAAAAAACGACATTACTTATGGGATGACCTGATGATAAATATATATATATATACAAAGCTGGGCACAAACCGTTAATCCGTTAATCGTTAATTAACGAAGTTAACTTTTTCGTTAACGATTTAACTTTTAAGTTAACTTTGAAAATCATTATCGGACTAATTAACTTCCGTTACATTTAACTTCCGTTAACTAAAGTCCGTTAACCCAAAAAATTCATAAATAAACGTTTAAAAGTTTCTATTATTTTCAGTGCTGAGCAGGTGCGCAATTAATCCGCCACTGTTAATAGTGATGAACGAATTTCCATTTCCGCAGTGCAAAATCAGGCGATATATTTGTTTCCGTCGCCACAATTTGTGTCTTACCAAATATGGTAGTTATTTATGGCATTGGTTTGAGCAAAACATGGTCGACTGTAAAATCAGGCGGAAGATTTGCCATTTGAGTTGAATGTTTCAACTTCTTTCAAGAAATATCACGAGCATTTTAAGGCACTTTCAATAATATATTTGTAACAATTACAACAATAACTACATTCGTTTCATTTGCAGTCTGTCTCTTGCGCAACATGTTTGTGCTAGTGAATATTTAAAAATAATCGTTGTCAAGTAAGTCATGTATATTTATAATATGTCTGTGAGTACCTTATTAGTAGTCTCCTTGATACATTTCAAGAACCATAAAACTGATCAGGTAAGATTTCAATTCTCATGTCACTTTGATGACATAAATTAAGTCAATTGATGTCTTACAATGGGAGCGTTTTCACCTCATCTGGTTGGACAAGTATGACAACACCAAGGTCGCCAGGGTGAGGAAAAGCATGGAGGGTACAGTCGAGGAGGCCATGAAGCAGCAGTCCAACGAAGTGGGCAGCAACAGTGGAGGCAGCAACAACGAGGAGGAGGAGGAGGATGACTTCTTCAGTGCTGTCATCCTAGGGTGTACCATTTTTGGGTCATTTTCAAAAAGTCAAGGTCCAGGAGTCTAATGTTGTGCCAAACGATGTCCTAAACACGAATTTTACAGGCATTTTCTAATCCGACAAATTTTGAATCCCCCCACCCCCCCTTGAAATTTTGCGCATCCCCTTTTCCTAAAAAACCCATATATCTCAAACACTATCAACTTTATCGAAAATGTTATAGAATAAAAATGATTTAGAATCAAAAGTTCTATTAGAAAGTTCATCAAAATAGAAATTTACTTAATTTTGAAAATTTTCATTTATTTTTTAAAATTTAAATAAAAATTTTTTTTTGCTTGCAGTGCCTTCTTCTTAAATAAGGTGTTACCGCCACCTTTGAAGCATCACCCCAATGCAGCTTCGCGGCGATGGGCTTTGTATTTGCTAGTTATAATGCAAATCATAATTAGTTTTTATAACTAGCCTATACAAAGTGAGGACAACCTCAAAACTATATATATATAAAATAAAGCTAAAAATTAACACTTTATCTATAGTTGTGGGGTCCCATCGTTTTTTTTTTCCTTTATTCAACACTTTCCTCAAAAAAAATAAAAAGAAACAAGTTTCCTAATTAGAAATCATTGATATAAGAGCTTTTTAAACATAAAAATAAGAAAAGACAATTTATGGTATATTTTAATAACAACACAAAATCAGCCTCTTCTAAATTAAAACAATCTCTGCAAATAAAAATACCTAATCTATCTGTTAATGAACTATTCTTTACTGAGTTTCATTCTTTTAAGAGTCTCTTTACTAGGATCAGGAATTAGTCTTCTATTCTCTTCCACAATTTGCAAAAGACCTTGAAATTCTTCTTCATTTTGACATTTGTCATGAAAGTCTTGAACCAGCTTGATTCCTCTTTCAGCGGTATCATTGACTACTCTAATAGATGAAAGAATGTTTTTTTTTTGTTGTAGTCATCGACCTCTCCCCATGTTGATGCTGGTTTCTTTATCCATGAGTCTGGTTTTGACCCACAGCATTGAAATAAATGCCATGAAATTGGACCTACTAGCTGATGAAGCTTTGTGTCTTCCTTTAAAATGGGGAAAACAGGTTGCCCACACATAATTTTCTGGAACTGGATATTTGTTTAAGGATTTTGCGATCTTATCTTTTTCATCATTACTTAGCGATCCAAAGAAACTCAAAGGGACCACTTCCTCCGTCAAATACCAGTAATGATTGGCAAAAGATTTCAAAGCAGCATTTGCAACTTCCCTATCTTCCTTCTTGTAATTCACCAATCATGATAAAACTTCAGATCATTAGCTGGACTATCTAGTGAATTAGAACATAAAAGCCAGTATTTTCCATAAATTAATGCATTAAATAGACACATTCTCTTTAATTTCTTAATCAATGATTCATCATATGATGCTTGGTGGGCAAAAGCATACATTTTATTTGTATACAAAATCATTGCCATCCACCTGGCACGGTGCATTGCACCAGGTTTCCGCCAATGACTGTTTTCTCTGGAAACCTCCTAAAAGCATTAAAGTTGTTTCAGCAACTTCCTTATAGTCATCACGTGGAAAGCAGTCAGATTTTCTTAAACATTGGGTCATAAATTCTACACATTCTTCCTTTAGGCCTCTTTGATACCTTGATTTAACATCAAGAACATTGTATGTAGATTTCGTATTAATTTTCTTCCATTTAGACTCGCGAAATTCTTTGAATAACTCAAACTCAGGAGATTTACTTGGGCCAAAAATGGTTTCATACACAGCACACAAAACTCTTTCAGCCACATGATGGCGGCATGCTAACCAAATCAATTTCTTTTGCAAAAGTTCTTCAAGTAACTTACAGGAACCTTTCATCCATCCTGAATTGGATGCAGTGGTATCAAATGATACTCCAAAGACATTTTGCTTCAAGTTCCATTTTTCAATACTTTGAAATACAGAAGTGGCTTGAGACAATCCAGTGGAATCATCTATTATAGAAACTGATAAAAGTTTTTCTACATTTGGGTATCCAGTAACAAGTATTGCAAGGCGGTCTTCTTGTTCTGAACATGATTTAGTAAGCAGCTTGCTATCCCAATGTACTAGGCAGTGATCATATTTTCGTTTTCTTGTCTTTCGAGCGGCTCTTGCAGATGTGGTCCTGGAGAGAGACAGTTTTTCAATATCCTTGCCACACCTAATGGCTACTGCAGCAGCAAAAACAGTCCGTTGTCCAATAGAGAGATTAAGTCTGTCTGCAGTGGAGGAAACCAATGGCGAGGCAAGAATATTTTTGGGGCTGGAAGCATTTGAAGGTCCTGCTGTAGGTTCTGTCGGAAACTCTTCATAGCTGTCTGTCTCAGAACTGGTCATGCTAGAAAGAAGGGTCTCTGATGTTCTGGCTGTAGCACTCACTTGCTTCACTGATTTATGTTTCTCTTTGCGTTTCTTCTCTTTCTCTAATCTAATGTACTTGTGCTGTACTTTTGATGCATAATCTGCATCTAGCAAACCTAAACATGTTTCTCGTTTTGTTCTTTGATCTTCTAAGAATGAAATATCATATGCTTTCTGAGGCTCAGTTCCCATGCGGTCTTTTTGGATTAATTCAACGGCATTTTGAGAAGAGATGTCAAAAAGGGAATCCATAATTTTCATGAAATTAGAGAGTTCATTTTCAAAGCTTGCTCTTTTTTTGTGCTTGATTAAATTATTATGCATTTCTTCTAGATTTAACAGCATCTTCCTGCCTTTAGGGTTTTTACTAATATCTATAGTAGGAATGTATGCTTTTTGCCATATTATTAGTAGCTTCTGTAGAACTTCATTAACAGTAGAATCTTTTGTAACTTTTGGACCCTTATACTGCATTCTCCGTAAATAAATAAAATGGCTTAGAACATCTTTATTGGATGGTAAAACAATTTTAGATGAACTCATAATATCAGCCTGCAAGCGACCAAGAATAAAGTCATGCTGTTTTGTAGCTGTTTGACTCATTTTTTATTTATTTTTCAAATAAAGCAGTCTGAAAAGAAACAATAAGAGTAAAAACAATGCTTGTTTATTAAAATTCAATGTAAAAAAGGATTTTTAAATTTGGATTATACTCACAATATACTCATAAATAATGTAACTTAAGCACCTTATTTTATATTAATACAATAAGGTGCTCTTGGACAAAAGAAAATGAAAATTTTCAAAATTACGTAAATTTCTATCTTAATGAACTTTTCTAATAGAACGTTTAATTCTAAATCATTTTTATTCTATAACATTTTTCGATAAAGTTGATAGTTTTTTAGATATATGGGGTTTTTAGGAAAAGGGGATGGGCAAAATTTCAAGGGGGGTGGGGGGGGGATTCAAAATTTGTTGGATTAGAAAATGCTTGTTAAATTCGTGTTTAGGACATCATTTAGCACAACATTAGACTCCTGGACCTTGACTTTTTGAGAATGACCAAAAAATGGTACACCTTACAATGTCAGCCAGACAAAAGAGAGCAGCAGAAGCCACAGGTCACTCAAGGGCAAGGCCCAGAACTTGGTCAAGACCTGGCTGGAGACCAACTCCAAGGACTTGCTGACAGATGCTGCCTTCTTGGGTGAGCAAGTGTTGGTGGACTTGTTCATCAAGTTCAACACAGCCATCCCCTCCAGTGCTGCAGTGGAGCGTTTGTTCTCTATGGGCAAGGACATCCTGAGGGCCAAGAGATCATCCCTGTCTGATGAAAACTTTAATATGCTAATTTTCATGAAGGGCAACATGCATCTCATGGACAAAATGGAGAACGAGAAGAAGAGGGAAAATTAAATTATATATATATATATATTGTGTTTTTCATTTTTTTTTTAAATAAAAGTTAACGTTAACGGTTTATCGGTAACTTCCGTTACATGTTTAACGGATTAACGAAGTTAACTTTTTGGTTAACGGATTAGCAGTTAACGAAGTTAACTTTTTGGTTAACGGTCCCCACCACTGTATATATATATATATGGGAATGAACTCAGAATGGTTCCCTGAGTTTTTTATGATACACACAGACCGTGCATGGAACAAGGAACTCTTCTGGGATAATTAAATCCACTATAGTCCGAATAAGTAATGGTAAATGACAAATACCACTTTTCAAGGCAAATAACATGTCCGCAAACGGACATGTTATGTGCCTTGAAAAGTGGACGCTCAATTCTGCCAGTTGAGGTTTAAGTTTTGGTTTTGGCTAAATATAATAGTTACCCCTTTTTCTTTGATTTGTTCAATCCGACGTGAATGCAACGAGTCTTTTGCTTATGTTGAGGTTCTAAATGTAGTGGTGCTAGGCTGCTTTTGTCCGAAAGCTGGATCCTGTCTGCTTTGCAAATAGCTGGTGAGGGAAGCTATATTTATGGGACCTCTTTGCGACAGACCCGTTGCCCACGTCGGGCTTGCATCATGAAAAAGAAAAACTATGGTATTTGTCATTTACCATTACTTATTCGGACTATAGTGGATTTAATTATCCCAGAAGAGTTCCTTTTTCCATGCACGGTCTGTGTGTATCATATATATATATAATGTGATGCATACAAACCGTGCCTGAAACAAGGAACTCTTCTGAGGAAATTAAATCCACTGTAGTCCGAATAAGTAGTGGTAAATGACAAACGCTATAGTTTTTTTGTTTTCATGATGTTAGCCCGACGTGGGCAACGGGTCACTCGCAAAGAGGCCACAAATATAGCTTCCAAAAATATAGCTTCCCTGGTGAGGGAAGCTATATTTTTGGTGCCTCTTTGCGAGTGACCCGTTGCGTTGCCTACGTCGGGCTAACATACATCATGAAAAAATAAAAAACTCTAATGTTTGTCATTTACCATTACTTATTCGGACTATAGTGGATTTAATTTTCTCAGAAGAGTTCCTTGTTCCATGCACGATCTGTATCATAAAAAACCTCAGAGGACCATTCTGAGTTCTATCCCATATATATATATATATAAGCAAACAACCACAAGGAAAAGGAAACACAAAGTCCGAGCGCTTTCGTGATATATTCACATTATCAAGGAAGAACAGAAAGCGCTCGGACTTTGTGTTTCCTTTTCCTTGTGGTTGTTTGCTTATTAATAAGGTCACGTGTTATTTTGTGATTCTAGTGCATATATATATATATATATATATATATATATATATATATATATATATAACTGCAAACACGCAGTATACCTCATTTGTTTCGTTCTTTCGCTCTCATCTTGCGCGGATAATTCTCCTATACAAAGCGTCGTTCTTTACGTTAATATATATATATATACACAGATGTAAATCACTTAATGGGTGCAATAAAAATTTTCGAACCAATTTACGAAAGTGGAAGGTGAGTGTAAATGGTGTGTATCTGTCAATGAACGTATATTTGCCTATTTATTTTCAAGAAATAGCTACTTAGGCGTTAGTTGCCTCGGTAATCAATAGACTTTTCTGAAAACACTTTTTCCAAATAAGAAATCTTTACGTGTAAAATTTGTAGGCAATGAGTTAATGGCTTATATTTATAAAAAGTCCCCAGTACGCATCATAATATACCGTTAAGCGCTATCCCAATTACTGGCAACTGGAAGACGCTATCTCAATTCCCGGCAACTGGGAGACGCTATCCCAGTTCCCGGCAACTGGGAGACGCTATCCCAATTCCCGGCAACTGGGAGACGCTATCCCAATTCCCGGCAGATAGGAGAATTTATCATGAGTTCCATGAACTGGGAGAAAGATTAACTTTATCCCGGCAAATTGGAGATGCCATTATGAGTCTTTAAAACGACAGTAGAAAACGGAAATGATGTTTGACTGTTAACATATTTCCCAAACTCTTTGCAATCTGTTTTTAATAAATTCGCTTCACTCCCTAAAATTGCTTGTATTTTTACCTTGTTTGCGCCATGTTAAGGTTTATGCGAAGCTCTTGTCCAGATGTTGACCATGTTTTGACTAGAACAAACAAACTATTTTCTTATGCTTTTCAAGATGCCTTCATTAGCCATCACCATTAACTTCCTGTTTCTTTTTGAAAGTTTATATATATATATATATATATATATATATATATATATATAGGGTGTCCCAAAAAAACTATATACTCTTTATAGCATCATATATTTTATAATTTAAAAAAAAAAATAAAATATATTGTTATAGCAATTGCCAATGAAAGGTAAATTAGTAATTTAAGTGATCAAAATGTTATAGCGAGTTGTTTGCATATAAAATTTAATTAACTACGCCAGCCGCAAAAGGGGAGAGTGCAAGAATGTTGCAGGTTATTATGTAATGTTGCAAAGGGGGAGGGGGGTGGGGGTTGCCAAAAAAAAAAAAAATTAAAGGAAAAAAGAAGAAAAAAAGAAAAAAATTCCCCCAAAGGGGGGATGCTGCAGGGGCAACAAGGGGGGTCATGAAACTTGGAGGCGGCGTTATCCCCCAAGAGAGAGAGGAGGAGAGAAAGGAGGAGAGGTGTTCACCTGGCAGGAGCCAAGTGCACATTAAGACTTCAGCCGAGTTGGCGTTGTTTTATAGGCTCCTAATCAGCCAGTTGGCGTAAATGGCTTGAGTTGCCAGATACCGCGATACCAATGTATACATTATTATAGACTCCTAATCAGCCAGTTGGCTGTAAATGGTTGTCAGATACCTCTTTTTAGCAGTATTATTGTATACATTATTATTATATACGCCTAATCAGCCAGTTGGCTGTAAATGAGTTGCCAGATAGCGCCATGTATTCATTTAATCGAAGACAGAGTTGCCAGATACCATTGTATACACTATTATAGACTCCTAATCAGCCAGTTGGCTTAGAAGGCTTAATATTGCCAGATACCGCAATACCGTTGTATACATTATTATATTTCGAATACCGGTAGTAGAAGGCATAACAATAAACAACATTGCATCATTCTTTTTATTATAAATATATAGAAAATAAATATACATTTGAGGAATATGCGTATAACAGAAATATATACACACAATTATGGATATATATATAAAACAAAATATACATTTCAAATAAATATACACTTCAATAGAAATATGTACATAACAGTACAGGAGAAATATACACACACACACAATTATGGTGATATATAAAATAAAATATACATTTCAAATAAATATACACTTCAATAGAAATATGTACATAACAGTACAGGAGAAATATCACGCAAATAAATATATATATATATATATATATATATATATATATATATATATATATATAAACACAAATCAATAGAAATATGCGTATAATCAGTACAGGAGAAATGTCAAGCAAAATATATACAATTCACTTTTTTTCAAAATACTAAACTCGGTCTTAATCGAGTTTACAATTACATCATTATTGCTCTGCATTACGCAGTATATGCGGCTTAATAATATTTCACCGCTTAAAGTATAGGGAAACCTGTATTCGATATGAAGGGCTTTCATATCGTTCAGTACTATTTTTGTTCCCACTTTACAACCGGTTGGTAAGTCATTTTAAACACGTCTAGAATACAATCAAAAGCACGCACAAAGAGTTCATCGTTAGCTACATTATGAAACACAAGTTTATAAGAACGCTTTTCCAATCGAGGGTTTATTTCTACCGACTCGAGCTTTTCAATCGTGAACTCACTCAACATAGCGGCAATTGAAATAATCTTCTAAATCGTTACGACAACTGCGCGTTATATAAAGAAATAGTTCTTCAGGGTGAACGGTGTAGGTGAGCTCAGCCTTGTACCGATCAATTGCTTTGTACCAAAGTTCATGGTATTTCAAAGAGTCTAAACTTTTTAAATAAACATCCAGCACTAGACCATTCTCACCAGCCCTACACTCGGTAAACCCATCGAGCAGAGCAGTGTATGCGTATTCAAGTACTGTATCAAAATAAACATATCCGTAACACGCGCGTCTAATATAGGTTTCAGTTTACGGAATCCGACGATTTCAAACATTCTGTCGAGGATGAAACGGTTTCGCGTAGGAATAAGAGCGTTATTATCAGAAGCATTCTTCCACATCAGCCTTATATCAATGCACGGCCGATCGTTATTTATACACAACGTACATACAACGCGTATGAGGGTGCGTCACTAATCTGCTCTCTTCTTGTACCTACGTTAGCAGGTATTTTATAACGATCTTCACTCCACTTCTCAACTATCACAAAGATTCTATTCATCTCCTCGATACTTAAATAAACCCGTTTGTTTGTCGGTCTACATTCCGTTTCCAGTACATAGCTAATGGTACCGGAATTACGCCTGAACACGCGCAACGATTTCGTCACGGACACATCGTACGAGTCGTTGAGAATGCTGCTCAAAGGAAGTTCCATCGTATTCGAAGAGCGCACGTCCACTCGGCTCAAGCTCTGAGATAACTATGAGCCGTGTGAGGCACGCAGGTAGGCAGGAATGGTTCGACGGGCGGCTGACTCGATGATACGTGAATGGCTTGTTCCGCGAGTCGAATTGTTGTACCGGTACAAGAATATCACTACCAGCCTACGCACCAGACATTTTGGATAAGAACTAGGAACATTTTACTAAACATCTCCACACTCAGGCGCACTATTTGAGAGGAACATATGTTCTATTTTTCCTTTCTGCCCATCAAACGATACTCGTCTCTAAACTCTGTTAAAAATTCACGCAGGGCACTAGCCACAACCTCACTACGAACCTCATCATGATATACGTTAATATAGTGATAAAAATACTTAAGATTGTCCATGATCACGAGATTCACATTTCCAGTCGTAGGGTATGAGTAATCGACATGGTGTAGCATGACGTAATACCGCTTGTCACACACCCATCAGCAAGACTCATTATCCATACATGCTGCTTCTCTTCTGCACGCGTTGTTTCTTTTACTTCACGGTGTATGTGAGATTATAAAGTTTAGCTCTGCAGTATACTTCAGCACATCGTGTGTGCAACGAAAGCCTTCAAGGGTCTCACAAGAACATCCGTAGAGTATTTGTACATCTTGGAACTTCGCACAATCCAATGTGTTTTTAAAAGGCATAGGAGGGATGAAAGGAAGTTTTTCGGTATCCACCACATCCTGGCACTTTACTGAATACCATTTCGTAAACGTTGTACAAGCAATATTAAAGGTAGCCATTTGAATACACGTCTTATCTGAATACACGTCTGATCTCTCGGGCTTACTGCGGTCGACTGACCACGCAGGGATTCCCAGATAGTAGCAAGACTCACGGTCTTACAGTGGGCGGAGCTTAGAACTTTCACCTACACACACACACACACACACACACACACACACACACACACACACACACACACACACAAAAGGAGAAAGTGAAACGCTATATGAAATGATTTATTTAATAAACGAGATATTCAAGTTATATATATTTACAAATACGATTTAATAAACGAGATATTCAAGTATATATATATATATATATATATATATATATATATAATATAATCTATTTACAAATAGATACGATTATATACAAGACGTGTGAGTTAGAAGCATCATTGGTATCCAAAGGGTACGGTATCATAGGTACCAGGTAACTGGTAACGTTTCCTATAGGTTTACGGCACACCATCGTACCCCTAAGTTCCTTCACGCCCCCAGCTTCTGCGCCCGAAAATTGTGGGTGCCTACAATTAGTTGGGAGGTTGTTCATCCAAACATACTAGATCCCTCAAAGTAACAACCTCCCGATTCGCATGGTTGAGCGTAATACCCTTTGCCTTCACGATATATTTCATTTCATCCCCCACCCTGACCCGTACCCCATAAGTCTTAGGTCCTGTTGAGGCAAAAGAGTCGGCGTATGCGTTGTCCCCATACTCATCCTTGATCTCATCAGTGAGCTCGCCGAGGAACTCCCAATAGTGGGCATGTATTCACCATCCCTCTCTGTGAATATCACGCTATCTGTATCGGCATACAATACTCTCCGCCCAAGAGAATGCAATAGACCCCAAAGTTTTATACGGGCGTAGGCTGTTGTGAGCTGGCCACAGGTATGTTTGTAACCCTTGAGGTATCTGTGGCAAATTCATTGTTGTTGTACTTTATTACGTAAGTATTACCTACATTTACGATCTCCATGACCTCTTTATCGGGGGCATTGGCATAATCCCAGACATCGCTATAACTTTGTGCCAAATGAATGCTCCCTCTGCCGGTATTCTGCGCAAATTTTCCCCATACTGTTAGACACAACTTTGCACTAAAGCGCTTGCCAGGATTCTTTACAATTTGGACACGATCAAGTTGTATACCTTCGCGGGTCGCGGTAACGTTGAATATAGGCAGACTTTTCATCTTCGGTATCAACTCCTCGCGGATACCCTGATGCCTCAACCTTATCCTTCAAAAAGGTGTTTATATATGGTGTGAAAAGGTTGGGTAGCTTCTGAAACCTCCACACCTCATGTATCTTCAGTATTCTATAACCATGGCGCAAGGCTAGGGCCAACTCAGGACTTGTATATACGCCTCTGATCTTACGCTGGTGGGGTTGGGGTATATGGTTACATTCGCCGTTATCCTCTTCCGCGCACTTCACGCACAGGGGAAACATGAGCTTGTCGATAACGACAGGTAAGATCGGCATCCATAAATTGCGTGGGGGGAGTACGTCTACGAAAGAGATCCCAAAGTAACGATCATTCAAATTTTTTGAAAATTCATTGATGGATGGTAGGCTAGGCCCCACCAGTTTCTCAGGAGCGCCCACGGGGTACGGATTGCTCTTCATCACGTATGGGTATAAAGAACAGAAATCGTAGTAATGGAGCTTCACGCCCTCCGTAGGTGGGAAGTATAGTCTGAAAGGATTTGTACGTCCTCCAAACAAGCTATCACCACATTTGAGAGGATCCAGCACCATTGAACGCTTGATCGCTTTTATTTCCTCACGGTACACCTCGTCTGTCTCCATCCGTGCATCATATTCATGCTCCCACAAGACTTTGTGAGTGAACTGTGATCCTATAAGTTGATCGCGGGTGCGGGTCGATGCAAGACAGTCGGCAGGAGACCTACCGTTGATATCTCCGGTGACTCCGCACTCAGGACGGGGGCATCCATGCCACCAGCAACCGTTAAAGGAGTACACAGTCTTCACACCAGTGACACGGTTTTCACTTAACCCATCAACCCAAAAACACGTCCATTAATCTTAATGGGTACTTCACCCGTGTTGCGGGCGTGCTTTATGTATACACCTGTCTGTTGCTGTAGGTGTATGAGCCAGTAAATAGCCTTGTGCCCGTAACTGCGCGGATTGTTTCGGTGAATAATGGCTAAGGTGTCTTTCGGCATGAAGTTATTCTTGAACACCGTAAAACATAATGATGCGATGGTGGTTGCGACTTGCAGTGGATCGCATTTGAAACGGGCTATGTACATCCTTCTAAAGGCCTGGAAACATACTCTAAGCACGCGCACATCATTCACGCAATAACGCTCACATTCATTAGCTATATTATAAGGGTTACTTTCATTAAAACTGTCGTAGTATCGATCAAAGTCTTCACGTTCATCCATGCAGTCAAAATAATGTTTGGGGGGTGGTGGGCCTACGTAGTTTAAAGTCTCGCTGGTGAGGAAAGTGTATGGGAAGTATCCTTTGGAAACTTCAGCTGCTACTCCCATCACCTTGGGTAGCTTTGCTAATTTACAAGGTGTGAATAATAAAGTATCTTTAAATTGTACATTGCCTCTTATCTGCATCAATTTGTTGCCTCTTTTCAATGGATCACCTGTAAATATCTCAGAGGATTCGTGTTCAAGCAACTCCTTATAAAGGAACTGCGTGTCAAACTTTGCCCCGTTATGGGCGAGAATATACACAGTCATTTTTTTGAACTTGTCGGCTAACTTGACAATATAGGACACAAATAGTTTCACAGGACTATCGCTGACATTCGTTTTAAAAACGTTTGTCCGTTTACCACATTTGGGGCACTCGTCACATTCGATATCCATACACTCATCACAGATAGTCTGGCTCACAAGTAAATGTGGAATTACCTCTTTGGTTTCAGCGTTCGTATATGTTTCTATATCGTAGTATACAGTTATACAGGGGTTATTTTTAGGCTTAGCGCTTTTCATATAACATACATGCTTTACTCCATCCGCCTTATATTCCTCCTGGCATGTAGGACAGTGAATTACGTCACACTTGTGCTTAAATTTTCCCCAATTATCCATTGTGTGAAACATACCACATTCACAGATTCTCATTTTCCTGCACGTGCCAATTGATTTATGGAAATCAAAACGGCTATTATTGAAAAATGTGCGTCTACACACATCACAGTCTCTCTTCTCAGCTTCAACTACACGGCTTTCACATTTGGTGCTTTTACACTGCTCACATACCATGTGACATTCTTTACAATGTCTCACTATATCATCCGCAAACTCGAGGCACCCCTTACACAAATCATGTCTCCCATATTTTCGACTTTTGTCATAACTCGCGTAAAGCCACCTTATATTACGGATGGGGAGATACGTTGTCCCTGACAATCCTTAAATAAGTAGGGGCCTTGTACGATCTCTCACACAGCTTTTAAAAACATACACAGTCCTACGACGATCATCCAACCAAACACAACTATGCGGCATTCCATTTCCTGTTCTACCCTTCTCAGCTCTTCAGGACCCATATTACAGTCAAATTCAAGTTCACAGTCTTCAGCTAGTTTACGGGCATGCTCCACGACTGTAGGCAACCAAATTTTTTGAGTTCGTGTATTTTGTACAGTAACATACGTCTAAGAGTACTGCTATAAAGCCGCAACCACGATCGACGTTTATATGCCGTCTATAAATAGTTGAGAATGAAGTTAAGAGTATACGGTATGGCACTATGACCCGCAAACGGTATACATGGTCAATATTTACCGTGAAGTTGTCCATATTGAAGGCTATACACTTTGGGCGGCTTGCATTATACGCCCTAATATATATTCTACATCTTCAGCCGCCAACGTCTAAATGGCACTATCACCCAATAATCGTCTACATCACCGTCATCTGACCCGAATCCAAAGGACATACTCGTCCTGACTTCACGCTCGTCACGATTCTGAAGGCAAACTCTATAATACGCTCTACAACCCGGCGTAGTCCCGCGCTCAATACCATTGCTATACATGACTCTAGGGTGACCTGACTCTATACCGATTTCTAGTCAAGGCTGGGGGGGGGGCTGCGGATCGCACCAATTCCAGCGTTATACCATCCTCAAACAGAACGGGGGGCGGAATTAGTGGATATATTAGCGGAAGGTGCTGATGGGGGCCCTGTTGCGTAGGAGGGTTGATGGTTGGGCTCTATTATTGTAGACTTAACAGAACGGGGGGCGGCGGATGAATAAGGGGATATATTTAGGTGCTGCTGGGGGTGTTGTTGCGTAAGAGGTTGAGGGTGGGGATCTATTACCGCTGCAACAGACGCGTATTTCGGTCGCTTTATACTGACTTGGGTATCTCATACCCCGCTTTGGACGTGTTACCGGTATCGCTGGTGAGGGTTCAGGGGAGGAGATCACAACTACACTGTCGTCGAGGTCATCCGTAATGATGGGCTGCTCTACCTCATCGTCATTCACGGTTCTGTGGAGAAGAAATATAAGGATCAGCACTCAAAATTTGTAATATTTTGTAAATGACTCACTTAGGAGTGTGACGTGTTAGAAATGGACTCTGTAGAAAAATTCAGATTCACGAGCCCATCCACATGTATTATATCTGGACTACAGGATGTGGTAAAACTGTGTTTATGCTTAAATCATTAAAGAAAAGGGGAGATGTTCTCGAAATTTGTGCATAAATTATATGGTGCTATTCGACGTATCAATCGGTGTTCAACGAGTACCAAGATGATATTTTGTTCCACAAAGGCGTATATGACGTTAATTCGTTAAGGGAAATGAACATACAATCATTGTATTGACGATCTCATGTTGGAGATGGATAAAACGTTTGCCGAGACATTTACAGTATTCTCCCACCATCTTAACATAAGCGTGTTCTTCATCAATCAGAATCTATTTTTCAAAAATAGATACATGCGCGATGTGTCGTTAAATACGCAATATCTAGTCTTATTCGCGCAACGTAGAGATGTATCACAAATTGGGGTATTAGCCAATCAAATGTTCCCGAATCAGCGTAAGGAGTTTTTGGAAGTTTATAAAGAAGCTACAAGCACGCGTTACGGATATTTGCTTTGCGACTTCATCCGCGAAACACGTTTAGAGTGCTTCTGCGAACGAATATATTTCCAAACGAGCCTGAAACGGTGTATATTCCAGAATGACAAAAGAGACTAAAGAAATACCATGAATTAATAAAATCTATCATCGACTGCCTCGGGCAATGCAGCAGATGTTTATTAAAATATCGATGCCGACTTTTTAAAATGCATCTGTGAAATCTGTCTTAACGTTATAAATTGCAATGTATCATGAAAACCCATCAGAAGGCTCGCCTACGCCGCTACAAGAACATAATACGTGCACTCGCTCGTAAAGCCAAACTGTAGCGAAGAAAAAGCGAATTATTGTACAAACAGGAGGGTCATTTCTCCCCATCTTATTTTCAGTTTTGGGTCCTTTACTGACTAGATTAATATAATGAAGAAAGTGGTAGTGATTCCCCACGAGGTGTACGCATCACTGCAAAGAGACACGTATCTAGATCCCCGTAAAAGCAGACTTAAAATAATGGAAAGCGATTGTTAGCCCTATTAAACAGTGAAAAAACACCTGATGAGAAAGAATCTTATACCAAGAAGCTCTGCAGAAATTTCTTCACGAGTACGAAAATTATAAGAGCCTACAGAGATTCCTGTGGTTATTAGGCACAGCACGGGGGACGATGGCGACATAGGATCTGTACCCGGCGACACAGCTGACCAACCAAAAAGATTAGCCACACAATATATCGAACATGTATTAAAAATACCCTCCCACTTACATTGAGGAGTAAAGCTTAAGTCTTTATAATCTATTGAATGAGGATCCCGCCATACAATGGACCGATACAGGGGAGATCATTGTGAAGGATCAAAGGTACAGGGATCGAAATCGTAGCCATTGTCCATGATCGGTGAGAAAGTGGGATAGGCCATCACCATCAGGATGGAAGCATATTAAAGCAAGACTACAACAAATAAATGTCCCTAAAACGTTGATAGGAAATCTGAACAGGTTTAAAAGACTTGGAACATGCAACGCCTGTGACACAATTGAAGGCGCCGTCACCCCCGGCGGTAACACCTTCGAAGAGGAGCAAGAAGAGGTTAAACCAAACCCTACCCACGTGCCTCTAAAATACGCAAATGGCTAACGTATTTAACTAAACGCTATTATGGACATTTCTACCCCATCCTCTTACGGCGGCGTAGATAGACTGTACAGAAGTGTTTACGGAGTAGGAAAAAAAGGTGTTGAAAGATTTTGAGGGAGCAGGACGCTTATACGCTTCATAAGCCTGTGAGAAAAAGGTTTAAAACAGCCAAGACAACGGCTTCCTCGATTGATTCTATTTGGCAAGCAGATTTAACAGACATGCAAAGATATTCTGTGTATAACGATGGTTACCGCTATCTATTCATATAGACGTGTTCTCTAGATATCTGTGGCTAGTTCCTCTGAAAAATAAATCACCTGAAACAGTTGCTAAAGCCACCAAAACGCTATGTTAAAAGAAACAGGGTTCCTGGCTATTTTTGTACGGATATGGGAAGGAGTTTATAGGCCGTGCTTTTCAGAATATGTTGACAGAGTTTAATATCAGCTATTACAACCAATTCTATACATAAGGCTTCTTTAGCTGAAAGAGTTCAGCGCACCATAAAGGAACGCATGCACCGTTATTTTAACACATAAAAACACATACAGATTTCTAGACATTCTGGAATCATTGGCATCATCCTACAACCGCTCACACCATCGCACGATTGGGGCAACACCTAACGAAGTTTTAGAAAGAGGTACGCTCCCGAGAAGAGATGGATCACCACCACCACCACACACTGTGCGCTTCAAAATCAATGATTATGTAAGGCTGTCGCGTTCGGGGAATAAATTCGCAAAGGGTTTTGAGCAAGGATGGACACGCGAGATTTTTAAAGTTAGGGCTGTGAGACCTAAAGGTGAGATAATGATGTATTACATTGAAGATTGAATGGGGAAGAAATCTCAGGAGGCTTTTACCGCGAGGAATTGCAGAAAGTTGCGTTTAATTTAGAAAAAAATGTGTTTAAAATTGAGAAAATTTTAGGAAGCAAAGGTTCAGGAAGGAAGAAAATGTACCTGGTGAAATGGCTAGGGTACCCAGAAAGCTTCAACACCTATATAAAAGCTGATGCAATAATGAAGCTTAAATAGTATGCAACATGGCTCCTAACCATTTCTACGTCACACTCCCGTCCTCCTCGTCCCTGTCTGTACACCCTAACAACACGCTAGCCAACTTTGTAACAGAACTCCATGGGCACATTGAATTGGGTCGTGATTCGTATGAGGTGGGGATATGCGAAATTCAGCTGGACACCGTCTTTTTAAATATTGAACATAAAGAAACCGTTTTTACGATTCTTAGAGACATTGACGAGTGTGAAAAAGCTGGGGTAGCTATGGATGAAAACTATGCGCATCGCTCGGACTAAGATTACACGTATTACAGTACAGAAGTAAGACTAGGGCCGGGTCAATATGGTTCGGCCGAGGATGTTGTGAGAGGCTTAAACGTAGTTTAAGAAACTCAAACCTTACGAATGATTTAGTATATGAAATCGTAAACAACCATGCACATACACTAATCCTAAATCAAAGACTAACAGACGTCTTAAAGAACATAGAAAGTTCAAAATTCTAACCAACGGCCGATATAGCGCAGCCTTCCAAAGAGACACATTTCACGAGACACAGTATAACTTGTCCAGATTAATGTATCAATTGAAGATGGAGAAATTGGCTGAAAGGTCCCCAGACATGTGCTATATTTACAGTAATATAGTGGAGCACCAGTTTTGGGGATACCCAGGCACGCCTGCTGCGCATTGCTCACATCCCCAACCATAGAGGAAGGAGTTTGAGTATTACATATGACAGGCCCCATTATGTGAATGTCGCAACTAATTTAATAACCAATATCACAATATATATAAGAGCGATCCACTGCAAGTCGCAACCACCATCGCATCATTATGTTTTACGGTGTTCAAGAATAACTTCATGCCGAAAGACACCTTAGCCATTATTCACCGAAACAATCCCCGCAGTTACGGGCACAGGCTATTTACTGGCTCATACACCTACAGCAACAGACAGTGTATACATAAAGCACTCCCGCAACACGGGTGAAGTACCCATTAAGATAATGGACGTGTTTTTTGGGTTGATGGGTTAAGTGAAAACCGTGTCACTGGTGTGAAGACTGTGTACTCCTTTAACGGTTGCTGGTGGCATGGATGCCCGTCCTGTCCTAGTGCGGAGTCACCGGAGATATCAACGGTAGGTCTCCTGCCGACTGTCTTGCATCGACCCGCACCCGCGATCAACTTATAGGATCACAGTTCACTCACAAAGTCTTGTGGGAGCATGAATATGATGCACGGATGGAGACAGACGAGGTGTACCGTGAGGAAATAAAAGCGATCAAGCGTTCAATGGTGCTGGATCCTCTCAAATGTGGTGATAGCTTGTTTGGAGGACGTACAAATCCTTTCAGACTATACTTCCACCTACGGAGGGCGTGAAGCTCCATTACTACGATTTCTGTTCTTTATACCCATACGTGATGAAGAGCAATCCGTACCCCGTGGGCGCTCCTGAGAAACTGGTGGGGCCTAGCCTACCATCCATCAATGAATTTTCAAAAAATTTGAATGATCGTTACTTTGGGATCTCTTTCGTAGACGTACTCCCCCACGCAATTTATGGATGCCGATCTTACCTGTCGTTATCGACGACAAGCTCATGTTTCCCCTGTGCGTGAAGTGCGCGGAAGAGGATAACGGCGAATGTAACCATATACCCCAACCCCACCAGCGTAAGATCAGAGGCGTATATACAAGTCCTGAGTTGGCCCTAGCCTTGCGCCATGGTTATAGAATACTGAAGATACATGAGGTGTGGAGGTTTCAGAAGCTACCCAACCTTTTTCACACCATATAAAAACACCTTTTTGAAGGATAAGGTTGAGGCATCAGGGTATCCGCGAGGAGTTGATACCGAAGATGAAAAGTCTGCCTATATTCAACGTTACCGCGACCGCGAAGGTATACAACTTGATCGTGTCCAATTGTAAGAATCCTGGCAAGCGCTTTAGTGCAAAGTTGTGTCTAAACAGTATGGGGAAAATTTGCGCAGAATACCGGCAGAGGGAGCATTCATTTGGCACAAAGTTATAGCGATGTCTGGGATTATGCCAATGCCCGATAAAGAGGTCATGGAGATCGTAAATGTAGGTAATACTTACGTAATAAAGTACAACAACACTGAATTTGCCACAGATACCTCAAGGGTTACAAACATACCTGTGGCCAGCTTCACAACAGCCTACGCCCGTATAAAACTTTGGGGGTCTATTGCATTCTCTTGGGCGGAGAGTATTGTATGCCGATACAGATAGCGTGATATTCACAGAGAGGGAGGGTGAATACATGCCCACTATTGGGGAGTTCCTCGGCGAGCTCACTGATGAGATCAAGGATGAGTATGGGGACAACGCATACGCCGACTCTTTGCCTCAACAGGACCTAAGACTTATGGGGTACGGGTCAGGGTGGGGGATGAAATGAAATATATCGTGAAGGCAAAGGGTATTACGCTCAACCATGCGAATCGGGAGGTTGTTAACTTTGAGTCGTTGAAGGATCTAGTATTTGGATGAACAACCCACCAACTAATTGTAGGCACCCACAATTTTCGGGCGCAGAAGCTGGGGGGCGTGAAGGAACTTAGGGGTACGATGGTGTGCCGTAACACCTATAGGAAACGTTACCAGTTACCTGGTACCTATGATACCGTACCCTTTGGATACCAATGATGCTTCTACCTCACACGTCTTGTATATAATCGTATCTATTTGTAAATATATGTATATATATATATATATAACTTGAATATCTCGTTTATTAAATCGTATTTGTAAATATATATAACTTGAATATCTCGTTTATTAAATAAATCAGGTTTCAAATAGCGTTTCACTTTCTCCTTTGTGCGTGTGTGTGTGTGTGTGTGTGTGTGTAGGTGAAAGTTCTAAGCTCCGCCCACTGTAAGACCGTGAGTCATGCTACTATCTGGGAATCCCTGCGTGGTCAGTCGACCGCAGTAAGCCCGAGAGATCAGACGTGTATTCAGATCAGACGTGTATTCAAATGGCTACCTTTAATATTGCTTGTACAACGTTTACGAAATGGTATTCAGTAAAGTGCCAGGATGTGGTGGATACCGAAAAACTTCCTATTCACCTCCTATGCCTCTTTTAAGAACACATTGGATTGTGCGAAGTTCCAAGATGTACAAATACTCTACGGATGTTCTGGTGAGACCGTTGAAGGCTTTCGTTGCACAACGATGTGCTGAAGTATACTGCAGAGCTAAACTTTATAAAGTCTCACATACACCGTGAAGTAAAAGAAACAACGCGTGCAGAAGAGAAGCAGCAGGTATGGATAATGAGTCTTGCTGATGGGTGGTGTGACAAGCGGTATTACGTCATGCTACACCATGTCGATTACTCATACCCTACGACTGGAAATGTGAATCTCGTGATCATGGACAATCTTAAGTATTTTTATCACTATATTAACGTATATCATGATGAGGTTCGTAGTGAGGTTGTGGCTAGTGCCCTGCGTGAATTTTTAACAGAGTTTAGAGACGAGTATCGTTTGATGGGCAGAAAGGAAAAATATGAACATATGTTCCTCTCAAATAGTGCGCCTGAGTGTGGAGATGTTTAGTAAAATGTTCCTAGTTCTTATCCAAAATGTCTGGTGCGTAGGCTGGTAGTGATATTCTTGTACCGGTACAACAATTCGACTCGCGGAACAAGCCCATTCACGTATCATCGAGTCAGCCGCCCGTCGAACCATTCCTGCCTACCTGCGTGCCTCACACGGCTCATAGTTATCTCAGAGCTTGAGCCGAGTGGACGTGCGCTCTTCGAATACGATGGAACTTCCTTTGAGCAGCATTCTCAACGCCTCGTACGATGTCTCCGTGACGAAATCGTTGCGCGTGTTCAGGCGTAATTCCGGTACCATTAGCTATGTACTGGAAACGGAATGTAGACCGACAAACAAACGGGTTTATTTAAGTATCGAGGAGATGAATAGAATCTTTGTGATAGTTGAGAAGTGGAGTGAAGATCGTTATAAAATACCTGCTAACGTAGGTACAAGAAGAGAGCAAATTAGTGACGCATCCTCATACGCCGTTGTATGTACGTTGTGTATAAATAACGATCGGCCGTGCATTGATATAAGGCTGATGTGGAAGAATGCTTCTGATAATAACGCTCTTATTCCTACGCGAAACCGTTTCATCCTCGACAGAATGTTTGAAATCGTCGGATTCCGTAAACTGAAACCTATATTAGACGCGCGTGTTACGGATATGTTTTATTTTGATACAGTACTTGAATACGCATACACTGCTCTGCTCGATGGGTTTACCGAGTGTAGGGCTGGTGAGAATGGTCTAGTGCTGGATGTTTATTTAAAAAGTTTAGACTCTTTGAAATACCATGACTTTGGTACAAAGCAATTGATCGGTACAAGGCTGAGCTCACCTACACCGTTCACCCTGAAGAACTATTTCTTTATATAACGCGCAGTTGTCGTAACGATTTAGATTATTTCAATTGCCGCTATGTTGAGTGAGTTCACGATTGAAAAGCTCGAGTCGGTAGAAATAAACCCTCGATTGGAAAAGCGTTCTTATAAACTTGTGTTTAATAATGTAGCTAACGATGAACTCTTTGTGCGTGCTTTTGATTGTATTCTAGACGTGTTTAAAGATGACTTACCAACCGGTTGTAAAGTGGGAACAAAAATAGTACTGAACGATATGAAAGCCTTCATATCGAATACAGGTTTCCCTATACTTTAAGCGGTGAAATATTATTAAGCCGCATATACTGCGTAATGCAGAGCAATAATGATGTAATTGTAAACTCGATTAAGACCGAGTTTAGTATTTTGAAAAAAAAGTGAATTGTATATATATTTTGCTTGACATTTCTCCTGTACTGATTATACGCATATTTCTATTGATTTGTGTTTTTATATATATATATATATATCAGTGGCGACTCGTGACATTTTTGTTCAGGCATGCAATGTTATGGAATGGAAGAAAAACATCCGCCTAACCCTCTTGCCCAAACTTTGCATATTGTTTACATAGAACTTAGCAAGTTAAAGGTGTTTTACAAACTTTTGGGGACCTCTTTGAAGGAAAGTTCATTTAATGTTAGGCTTAAATATGCGAACAAAAAATTAGACATATTTATATATAGTAGTTACCGAATTGATCTAAAGAAAAAGATACAAATTTAAAATTTACCTTAAATAATTGTGAAGCATTATTTGAATTGAAATTCTGCTCTCCTAGTTTTCCTGCAAAATTCTTCGATGACCAAATTGTAAAAGTACTCTCGATTCTCCATAAGCTTCTTGAGGAAATTTTTTCAATTGAAATTAAGGCAAGATTAGATAGCCTTTCTTCACTTTGGGAACTCCGTAAATAACTTTTAATTCTTTTAAGAGCAGAAAATGATCGCTCAACACTTGCTGTCGATATTGGTATAGTTAGAATCAAATTCGTCAATTTATATATTTCCTTAAGACCTTTGTGCATTTCGCTTTCCAGTAGATATTTTAGGAGCTCAGCAACATTCTTTTTGGCAAAAGATTTGTGCGAATATAAAACACACAATTCAGAACGGAGACGAGGAAACTCAAAAAATGAATTGTAGCTTCTTTTCAAAGATTCAAAAGCTCTCTCTGGGAAAGTAACATCATAGAACTCAAATTTTTTGCAATCTAAAAGCTCAATGAATTCCAATTTTTCCATTGAACTGAAACGCTCTTTCATTTGAAGAAGTATATTATCGAATATTTCATGAAATAGTTGACTATACTTCTCTTGTGGAGAAAGACTCTGTTTCCTTTTACATACAGGTTCACCACATCTTTCTGTTATCAAGTCCCACATATCTGCAAATTTTGTATCCCTTATTTGTTTGATTTTTTTCATAGTGCTTTCAACGGTGATTGAGCTATACACAATATCCATAGATTTTGTTTGCAGCACATTAAATAGATATTCAGTAAAAGGAAAAATTGAAGAAAATACTTCTAATAAAAAATTAAAATCGGAAGTATCGATACCAGCAAGCAATCCGCGTGCACTATTTTTTGTTTTTTCATCAAATTTCTTTGGGTTTTCAAGAATGCTTTTTAAAAGATCTATTAAATCTTCTTTATTTTCCTTAACTCTTTCAACTAGACGAGATGAATAGTTCCACCGCGTTGGAGCCAGTTTAGGGAAACGCTTTCCAACAACTTTGTCAAGCATTGAAGTTCGCTTAGTTGAACTGCTGAAAAATGATGACAAACTTCCTAATACTGAAAAAAAATTATTACATTCGGAAATTTCAGCGACAGCTTGGGATAAAACAAGGTTAAGTTTATGGGCGTAGCAGTGAAGAAAAATAGCCTCTGGTACAGTTTCTCTAATCTTTGTTTGTACTCCATTAAGATCGCTCCCCATAACAGCAGCACCGTCGTAGGTTTGAGCAACTAATTTTTTCAAACAGCCAGTTCACCTAGTTGCCTTATAGATAAATCAGAAATCGCTCCTGCACTTCTATCATTGCTGACGTCATTGAATTTTATAAATCGTTCACAAATCTCTCCATGTTTATTAACATAACGAACAACAGTAGAGAGTTGAGAAAAACAGCTGACATCAGATGTTTCATCTAATAAAATCGCCACATACATGCAGTCGATAAGCTCACGTTTTATTTGTTCTAACATAACTGCACTAATAGATTGAATTATGTCATTCTGAATAGCAGATGATGTTCCCTTAAAAACAGTCGCAGTTTTTAAATGGTTTTGAAGCTTTTCATCGAATTCTCCCATACAAAATACCAATTCAATATAGTTACCCCTATTGTCAGCGTTTTCTTCTTCATTGTGACCGCGAAATGCTAATTCTTGCATACCTAAAAAACATGTTATCCTAATCAAACGTTTCAAAATTTCTCGATTCTTATTAACTTCTTCGTTATGTCTGGAAATGGCAACTGATTTCTGCTTGTCGAGTATTAAATCAATTCTTTCTGACTTTCCAAATGTTTTTAAGATCAACAAATGCATTTATGTGAGCAAGAGATTTTTCATGGCGAGAAATTGCAGTATGTAAATTGTTTAAATCGTCGTATCCACGACTAACAGAATTCCACACAGAGTTATTCTTGAAAATAGGAAACACGACCAACAGTACAATTTGTTATTTGAAATATTTCCACATAACCAGGGAACATCATCATACAGCTTAGGATTAAATTTCCTAGTGAAGCCTTTATTTTCTTTGCTTAAATTCAAATGTGGAATCGGTCTGCCATTATTCATATGCGCTTTTTCTCATCAAAAGAGAGTGAGTAAAATCTTCTAGTCTTCAATTGATTAAACACATCGTCAGTCATTATGGGCACTACAATGCTATAATTAAAGCACAAAAGGGAACACCGAACACAAGTGGATGCTTGCGGCGGTGGTACTGGAAAGAAGCCTTGTCAGAATTGCCAGATGTTACTTTTGGTGAATGCACCTATAAAACTGAATGCATGCCGTATTATTTTCATTAATTAAAAAAAATCAGAACAAAGCTTTTTAATTATTTTTAGTAAAAATATTAAGTAAATTTTCTAAGCATATTTTAAAACATATTGCCTTTTGAATTTAGCTATGAGGCTCAAAAAAAATATCTTATGGATAGTGAGAAGTCTCCTTAAAAAATTGCCCAAGGCAAGGCGGTGTAAACAAAATCATGTCTTATTTCACTAGACAATTAAGAACATTTTTCTGTACCCAGACTGAATTAGTGAATGCGTTAGCTACAAGTATTTCGATCTGTGTACAGAAAATGTTCTTAATTGTCTAATGAAATAAGACATAATTTTGCTTACGCCCAATAGCCAGTACATGCGTGATTGAAGCCTTAGACTATTTTTAGTTTCTGAAAATTATTTTTGTCAATTATAATCCTTACTTAGATCTGAAAAGAGAACATATTTAACACATGCATTGCATGCGTTGCATTCATTAAGAAATCGCCACTGATATATATATATATATATATATATATATATATATATATATATATAATAAATATTATTTTGCGTGATATTTCTCCTGTACTGTTATGTACATATTTCTATTGGTGTATATTTATTTGAAATGTATATTTTATTTTATATCACCATAATTGTGTGTGTGTGTGTGTGTGTGTATATTTCTCCTGTACTGTTATGTACATATTTCATTGAAGTGTATATTTATTGAAATGTATATTTTATTTTATATATATATCCATAATGTGTGTATATATTTCTGTTATACGCATATTCCTCAAATGTAATTTATTTTCTATATATTTATAATAAAAAGAATGATGCAATGTTGTTCATTGTTATGCCTTCTACTACCGGTATTCGAAATATAATAATGTATACAACGGTATTGCGGTATCTGGCAGTATTTAAGCCTTCTAAGCCAACTGGCTGATTAGGAGTCTATAATAGTGTATACAATGGTATCTGGCAACTCTGTCTTCGATTAAATGAATACATGGCGCTATCTGGCAACTCATTTACAGCCAACTGGCTGATTAGGCGTATATAATAATAATGTATACAATAATACTGCTAAAAAGAGGTATCTGACAACCATTTACAGCCAACTGGCTGATTAGGAGTCTATAATAATGTATACAATGGTATCGCGGTATCTGGCAACTCAAGCCATTTACGCCAACTGGCTGATTAGGAGCCTATAAAACAACGCCAACTCGGCTGAAGTCTTAATGTGCACTTGGCTCCTGCCAGGTGAACACCTCTCCTCCTTTCTCTCCTCCTTTCTCTTGGAGGATAACGCCGCCTCCAAGTTTCCCACCCACCCCCTTTGCAACAACCCCCCTTTACAACAACCCCACCCCCTTCGCAACAACCCCCTTTGCAACAACCCCCTCCCCCAGTTTGCAACAACCCCACCCCCTTTGCAACATTACATAATAACCTGCAACATTCTTGCACTCTCCCCTTTTGCGGCTATACTACTTACGCCAAGTACTCAAAATGTTCTCCTGCGGCATGAATGCACTTTTGAATGCGTCGACTAACTGATTCGCAGACATGGACTAATGTGGATGCTGTGATGGTCCCTCACTTTTCCCTAATTGCATCCTTAAGGTGTTCGAGTGTTGCGGGTCTTGTACCATAAACTGCATCCTTCAGGTAGCCCCACAAGTGAAAATCAAGTGGAGTCAAGTCCGGTGAACGTGGAGGATACTCAACGCTTCCTCTTCGTCCTATCCAACGGTTAGGCAACGTTTCATCGAGGTACCTTCTGACATCACAATGATAATGAGAGGGGTGCTCCATCTTGTTGAAAGTAAAAGTCGTCATTTCCAAACAACTTCCGAACTGCAGGTATAATTTCTGTCCGCAGCATGTCGAGATATGCGGCACCGGTAACTGTCCCATTTAAAAAAAATGGTCCAACCAAACCCCTGGATGATAAACCACACCATGCTGTTAATCCTGGTAAATTAACATGTTTATCCACATAAACGTGTGGATTATCAAGTGACCAGTACCTGCAGTTGTGTCGATTTACTGTGCCATTCAGCTTGAAGGTAGCTTCATCAGACCACACGATTTTGTTGGCAAACTGTACGTCTTCGGCTTCCATTGACTGAAACCATTCACAAAATTCGAGTCTGCGATCAGGGTCATCTTCAGTCATGGCGTGTAACAGACTTGGAATGTAGCTTTTCCATTTTGCCGACTTTAAAATCCGGTGAACACCTGATTTGCTGATTCCGGTCTCACGGGCGTATTGCCTAACTGATTTCTGTGGTGATCGATTAAATTTTTGCAACACTAAAACGGAGTTTTCATCACTCGCACTTGATTTGCGTCCTCCAGATCTTCGCTTGTGCATATCTTGAGCAGATCCCTCTACCTCAAACTTGTCACGGATGCTCGTAATGGCGAGACGTGTCGGTGGCTTTGTACCAAATTCCCGGATCCATTGCCGCTGGACTTCGGACACATTCTCAAATTTCCAATACCATTTCAGAACACTTTTTCGTTGCTTCAGTGTCAAACGTTTACGCAACATGGGTTCTTTTGCTGAACTGAATAAAGTTGAATGCTGTAGAGTTTGTATCGTGGAATGAGTGCGTAGGCTAAGTCCGAAGCAAGCTAGTGAGTGACTAGACTACGTTCGGTCCATAGGCTTCGCCATTACAAGGCCTTTGATAAAACAAGGCCAGGCTTAGTCGACGCATTCAAAAGTGCATTCATGCCGCCGGAGAACATTTTGAGCACTTGGCGTAGTTAATTAAATTTTATATGCAAACAACTCGCTATAACATTTTGATCACTTAGATTACTAATTTACCTTTCATTGGCAATTGCTATAACAATATATTGTTTTTTTTTTTTAAATTATAAAATATATGATGGAATAAAGAGTATATAGTTTTTTTGGGACACCCTGTATATATATGAGAGAGAGAGATGAAAATAAATAGAGACCTTTGGTTTTTCAAGAGTTCTTGATTTGATGATAAAAGTGAAGAAATGATAACAGATTTATTGAATCAATATATTTAGAATGGTGTTGCTTTCCTCTTTCAGTTATGTAAAGGTGACACACGTTCTGGCATTCCATTGATGAACTTTGACATTTGTTCTTGAAGACAATCATCGTGGTGTCTATTCACTTTTGTCACTCCTCATATACTATATATCTGAGATGAATTTCACACTTAAATACGTGAAATAAATGAGTGATGCAAGCCCACAAGGAAAAGGAAAAAATTATTTCAAGGCCTTTCGTGTATTGACGAGTTGTTGGCTACTGCTGAATACAGGAAAGGCCTTCCCTGTGGGTTTGCATTATATATATATATATATATATATTAATATATATATATATTATACTGTATATACACACATTTTTATCGTGTATATAGTGATAATGATGGTTTTTACTTTGACGAGTATATTATCTTGTATCGTAAACACAAAGCCTGTATAGGCTTTTTTCATCGACACTCCATGCAATAACTTCACCTAACCTAAACCTAACTTAACCTAACCTAACCTAACTTAACTAACTTAACCTAATTTAATCTAACCCTTAAAAAACTTGTCAAAATATCATGTCAACGAAATGTCTTTAGTTCACGGAAATCTGCTTCTGCGCATGCGCAGTTTACATGAAGAGGTATGCAAGTGATTGCGAGTTATTTACAGCCTATATTAAAATTTTAGTTATATTCGAAAGTTTTTCGTTTCCGTTTCCGCAAGAGAAGAATTTGTGTAGTTTTTGTCGTGAATAAAGATAGTTTAAAATTACTTAATCTGCTCTGTCTGCGCATGCGTGCTGGGCTTGTTTATGCACATTCAAAACTTTGCTTTTTTAGGTTACGTGGAGAGATGCGCAGACGTTTGTTGTTTAGAAATGAATTCAACGCGCATTGGTTACGGCCAACATTATAATTAGTTGCGTAATACTGGAAGTATTTTTATTCTTACATAAAGTAGTTCAATTAAGGCGAACAGAGTTACGTACAAATTGAATTTGAATTGTTTAATATAAACTATCTTAGCATGTTGGAGTTTTGGATAGTTAGTCTACAAAAATATGATGTGCTATTGTTAAATTTCGCAATGTATCTTTTTTTTTAAAGTTCTAAAGCGTAATTCTGATTTTCCCTTACTTTGTCATATCTATATCCTACAACAATATCATATCAGAGATGTTAACTCTCTAAAATGTTCAGTGGTAAATCGTTAAGACACGAGATAACTTTGAGCATGTTTAAAAAGTGGGAACAAATTACAGGTTCAGAACTGTTTTTTTTAAACTTTAAAACGGCTTTATCTGTAATAATATAGCTCATAAATACATAACTATATCCTAAATTAAGAAATGGGGGAGTGGGGGGAACAAAATTATTTTAATTAACACGAGTAAAGTGTATGTAATTTGATTTATAATAATAATATGTTTAGTTACACAACTTCTGTAAATACATAAAGTAGTCTGTATCTGTTTTAACACACGAAAATCTCGCTTGTATTTTTACATGTATACTTGCATATAGCGTCTGTAAATGCTTCACGCAGCTTCTATGTACAGGTTTGTATTTTTTTTGGGGGTAATTTTATCAAATCTGCCTATATTTCATGGGGAAAAAATCGCAAACTGTACGTTTATTGATACATCCGTAATATATTGACGCCAGACAGTTTTTGTACTGTAACCAAAACATTTTTTAGTGATGTATCTGCATTTGACCACATAACATCTTTTACCAAATCAGTCGCTTATGACATATTACTTGGAGACACTTGTTTAAGATACAAACGATTTGAGAATAAGCAGCCATGTATGTGCGCGCGTGCGGAGTCAACTGGGCATAAGTGAGGTCGAGTGTGTGATAATGTACAGATGAAGCGAGGTAATTTTTAGTGAGGTAATACTTTTATTACCTCGGAACATTAAAAAATCTGGAAACATTTTTATTGTCGTAAAAAAGATACGTTGATCCTTATTAGGTTAGGTTAGTTGAGGTTAGCGAGGACCTCGCTATTGAAAAATGTTGGTACCTCGCTCATGCGGAGCTGCTCACATTGTGTGTGTGTGTGTGTGTGGTGTGTGTGGAAACAGGTACTTACATAAAATACTCTACATTTAATTTCCTGAGTGATTACGGCAGGTAATTATACCAACTGAATCCATTTAATTTTTCCTTTTTAGAATAAAAGGAAGGACTTTCCTTAATTAAGTATTCAAATCACTCTAATTAATGCTTTCACTGTCGCTTTTGTGAGGTTCCCTTGTATAGATAGATAGGAAGTAGATAAGTAGGTAGAAAGGAAATTAAAAGTAGGTCTTGATACAAGAACGCTTCATTTCTATTCAAAGAACCAAATATAAGATAATTTTTTTTTATTTAATTGGTATTTTCATTTGGTTTATATCGTTTTTATTACTGTATATATATATATGTATATATATATATATATATAACCCAACACCATTTTGGGGATTGTTCGTTCAGATACGTACGCACGTTTTTGTTGACGATAGTGTGAATGGCGGCTTCATAAACGTCGTGCGTCTAGCTAGTTATTAGCTGTCGCAAAGCGTTTATACTTCCATCACTTTGTGTAAGAGATATGGTTTGCATATTTCAGACGTTTTTTTTTGGGACAGCCTCTCTACGAGAATTTCGTAGAAGATAATCGATTCGTGTTACGCTAGTTAACTGTCGTGTGTATATATATATTATATATATATATATATATATATGATACAACTCAGAATGGTCCCCTGAGAAACTTTTATGGTACACACACACCGCGCATGGACAAGGAACTCTTCTGGGAAAATTAAATCCACTATAGTTCAAATAAGTAATGGTAAATGACAAATACTATAATTTTTCCTTTTTCATGATGGAAGGCCCAACGTGGGCAACGTTGCCCACGTTGGCCTTTCCATCATGAAAAAGAAAAAAACTATAGTATTTGTCATTTACCATTACTTATTCGAACTATAGTGGATTTAATTTCCCAGAAGAGTTCCTTGTTCCATGCCAGGTCTGTGTGTAACATTTATATATACACATACATACATACATACACAAAGTATATGTTAATTCTTTGTATCGTGTTCTTGGCCGAAATCAGTGGCAGAATTGCGCGTTGATTACATTCTTAATTGTATGAAGAATGAGAGGACTTCACCTCAAGTCTTAACTCTTAAGACAAGACTCCTCCTCGAAGAAAGTGAGGTTAGGCCATGGGTGTCCAACCTCTTTCGAGGAATTGAACTGCTCTTAAACTTGGGCTGAAGAAGAGTGATTTACTAAATGTTGCCCCACCTCACCCGCCTCCCCCACCCCGCCTATATCCCCACCTTTTCTCCCTTCTATAACTCGGTTGACAATGATCATGCCCCACGTCAATATGTTTGCAATTTTGTCCTTCCTCACAATTTAGTAAAGTTTTCAAAAAGGAAAATGTATTCTTAAGTCCAGTAATTTTTAAAATCTTTGGTGGCGCCATCTTGTAACGGGTAAGAAATTAGATTCAGATAATTAGTTATAAATTGTCAACGGTTGCCTACAATTGCGTCGACATTTTTTCTTTTTCTTTTTGTTTTTTGATGCAGTTATTGCGATTTTGGGGATATATAAAAAATATTTGATAAATAATTAATCGGTCGCTTGGTCTCCCCAGAGCTACGGATATTGAATTTGACTATATATATATATATATATATATATACACGATTATTTATATACGAGGTGTGCAGTCAATAAAATGCTCCGGTTTTATTAATTAACTGCTCTATATAAAGAGGGTTGACAAAAGTAAATAGACATCACGATGATTGTCCTCAAGAACAAATGAAAAAGTTATGAATGAAGTGCCAGAACGTGTGTCACCTTTACGTAATAATGCAAAGGGGAAAGCATCACCATTCTTAATATATTGATTCAATAAATCTATTATTATTTATTGATTTATTACCAAATAAAAAAAAAAAATATATATATATATATGTACACGTACAGGGTGCTTCAAAAAATATACAGGGTGCTTCAAAATTTTTTACCACTTATATGGCGTTAATACTTGTTTTTGGAAATTGCCAACAAGACGAGTGGTTTCTATGGCCATTTTTGCTGTTGAATACGAATCTGGCTGGTTCTTGGACCTAAAATGAAGTTTTGATCTGGTTCAGTTGATTTTTTTTCAAAATGGCGGGCAAAAAAATAGTTTTCTCTTTGATGCTTAAGAAAACCGCTACCCCTCGTATGTAATATGTCTTTTCATATGTTTTCAGGGTCGCTGAAGTTGAAAATGAACAAATCAGAGACATTCGATGCGTGGTTTAGCGGTTATAGGCGAAAAATGGAAAAAATTGTATTTTATTAAAAAATCGTGTACAGAAGAAACAAGGCATTCATATCAGTTCCATGATGTAATTCAAATCATGAAATCATCATATTTACACATTGTTCAGTAAACTATCAATATCACTAGTAACATTGTCCTCTGGTCGTAAGGCATTCTTAAAAGAATTTCTCAGTTCATCTCCACTAAATTTTTTCATTTTGAATTTCCCGTCTCTCACTTTAACACGTCTCATTTGACGAATATCTGGTGTGATGGTGAGTCTCAAAGAGGCAATTTGTGTGAGGAGCTGCTTTTCGTTCAGTTTGTACAGAGCATCCAGGTTGTTTGGAGTCATAGGGCCTCCATGTTTCTTGCAATTTTCCAAAACCGCCAATATTTTGCCAGCTTTTTTCTTTTGGAGCTCTTCTTTTATCAGTTGGGACAATTTCTTTGCAGCATGCACAGTAGCTAGAAAATCTTCCTCTAAGTTTTTCACTTTCTTGAATTTTTCTGAACCCCTGGCCCATTTCCAGGATGCCTTCCTATCCTCAAGAGACTTTGATTCGAACGAAGAGTCTATCAGAAGTCCGTTAGTCACAATAACATTTTTTCTCGAGCGCGTTTGAATGGATGTGCTACCACCACTGGCCCTGATTCGGTTGTCAAATTTGAAAGTTCCGATTCGCATCCTAAATTTGTCAGAGGGGCATACATCCAGAGCTGGGCACTTGCGGCATATTTTGCGGTACTGCGGTACTACCGCACAGAGCTGGGCACTTGCGGCATATTTTGTGGTACTGCGGTACTGCGGTACTACCAAACTACCAAACCGGGACCGCATAACGCAGTACCGCAAAGGATCGCTGAAAGTACCGCAGTACCGCTACCGCATTCAAATTTCCGCGTACCGGTTTGGTAGTTTGGTAGTACCGCAGTACCGCAGTACCGCAAAATATGCCGCAAGTGCCCAGCTCTGCTACCGCAAACCGGTACCGCATAACGCAGTACCGCAAAGGATCGCTGAAAATACCGCAGTACCGCTACCGCATTCAAATTTCCGCGTACCGGTTTGGTACCGGTTTGGTAGTGCGGTAGTACCGCAGTACCGCAGTACCGCAAAATATGCCGCAAGTGCCCAGCTCTGCATACATCAAGTCTGGATTAGCGTCATCGTCTGATCTTGTTAAATATTCCATACAAGACAGCTGATTATTTACAGTATCAATGACTTCCTCTAGAACTAGAGCTTCAAGTTTATCTTTACCAGATCTGGCCTGTTCCTCCCCTTCAGCCATCAAGTCATTCAATTCAACCATCTTAGCTTCAAAGAAACGTTTACTCCGACCAAGTTCTTTCACTTTTCTCGTCACCCTTCTTGTCAATTCCAAGAAGCTCCATCATAGGGAAAATCATCACTTCACCCATCATTGCGTAAATTTGAGAATAACACATGAACCATTGATTTTGGATGAAAGTTGACTGCGAGAACTAGCTTGTTACTGTTGACATCTACTACGGCATCAAAGATGGATGGAGTCTCGCCTTGCCAAATATTCTTTTGCTAACTCGGCGATTCTCCCAAACTGGTTTGCCACGAATCCTTTGAATCCATCGCATTTGAGTCCATTAACCGCCATCCAAGATTTATAGTCATTATATATGCGATACCGAATGGGAGGCGTGGCTGGGAGAGAGCAATTTAGCAATTGCAATGAGTCTCAAAGTATGAATGGAAGAACCAGGAGAACAGAAAACTTTTTCTCCTGCCGTAACTTGAAGTAGATATGTACTCCGATTTTCTGTTCCGTGTTTTTAAACACTTTGTCTATTGCGTGATCTATTTCTAAAATGATATGGGCGCAGCACTTCAAGATCTTGTTTGATTCCATTCCAAGTTGCTGTAAAAGTACTCCACATTCACTACCTCGATCAGATATCCAGAAGTCTATTTGAGATTTGAGTTCGTCAGTGGTAGAATTTGCTAGTACGGCTAGACAACTCAATTTGAATTCGTAAGCTCTGGCTCCATCCTCTCCGGAATGGCTGACGTTTTCCAGATATCTCATCGTCATTTTTAATGTTGTAGGCGTTCTTAGTGAGCTGATCATTAAAGCCGCTCGCTTTTTGGTACCATTCGACACCTTTAGGTTTTTGTTGGCAGCATTCATTCTTTCTCAGTTTGTTAAAATGTTCATAATCGTCTCTTATTCTTTTTCGCCACTGTTTTTTCATGCATGGGATAGACATTTTTATTAATCCAATCTCGTCTTAGTTCATTTGCAACTATCTTGCTGGCATTATCTCGAGTCATTGACTTTTTCTGTCCTTTTACTCCTTTTTTGCAAAGTGCAAGCAACCTACCAATTACAACTGTCCGTGGTGGCAACTTTCCAGTCGGTTTAAATTCGTCCACTTCTGTGTAGGTTTCCCGAAAAAGTTCTTTTCTGGCGGCACTATGTGATTTCCTTTCACCAGCCATCATTACCAATCAGCAGTCACTAAGCATTAGGATCTGCAAGTACAGTTAAAGCCCATTAGTCGGCATATAACACCGAAATATGATAGGTAATACAAATTATAGTCATGCTAGATGTATCGTATATATTATTATTATTAAAGTAGATTATAGCAAATATTGTATTTGATATATTATTTACTATTATTATTAAAGTATATATATTATTATTAAAGTAATATATACAATTATTATTATTAAAGTAAATTAGCACAACATTGATAGTACAAGAAACCGCAAAAGAGAAAGCAGCCAAACACTAGAACACTAAAGTAAGCCTAAATAAAACATCAATATTACGACACTAGATACTTAACAACATTAAAGAATGAACATAACCATGATTAAAAATATAGCAAGCATTTATCAGCTAATTACTTTTTTCTATCAGTTATAAAGGTTTGGAGGTGGGAGGCCTCATTCATTCTTTATGTTCAATATGGATCGGGCATTTTTTCAAATTTTTCGTCATCTCTCCGCTTAACCACACTCCTAATGTCTCTCATTTGTTCATTTTCGAGTTCAGCGACCATGAAAACATATTAAAAGACATATTACATGTGAAGGGTAGCGATGTTTTTGATGCATGCATGGATGAACTCCTAAATAGCTATTTTTCCCTCTTCGATATATATAATTTTTATTTATTTTAGTATTGATTATTCCCGCATGTAAATTTTTCATCCTATTTTCGATGACATTTTTGTAATCACAAATTTCGATGTCATTTTTGTAATCACAAATTTCGATAACTATTTTGCTGAAATGAATGACAACTGGTGAAAAAAGAAATGAAAATTGAATGTTATATTCATTTTATCATTTCTTATTTCTAAAAGTGTTCTCTTAAAAGTCCTGAACCTACCATCAACCATGCAGCGTCAAATATATATAACTTTTGAATGAGTTTGTCTTGCGTTTACAATTTGATAACCATGCCCCCGCGTTCCTTGTAATCATATCCCACGTTCCATGCAATCATATCCCACGTCCCTGATAGTCATGCTTAGCTACGTTTTTGTCCGATATTCACTTAGAATATTTTGTATAAATAATTCTCAGTGAAAAGACTTGACACCGAAGATTGAAAACCGTTTTTCGTAAACTGCCTTATGAGCGCAGTGCCAGGTTTGACAGTGTGAAAGAAGGAACCAGAAATGAACTTTCCTCTGTATTGGTTACATCAACTTAAATTTATCGTTGATGTTAGTCCAAAACCTAGTGAACACCACCACCTCCACCTATTTTGTATACTGTAAAATGGGTGGAGAGTAATAATCGTAAACCCAAAATTTAGGGGGTTTACGCTTTAAATCGTGTTGGCAAATAATCGTACAAAAACATTAGAATCAATTTTATTTCTTTCAACGTGTCATGCCAGTTTTTGAGGTATTTTGTTAAAGGAATTAAGACTATACGTAATCTAACGGATCAAGACTATATCTACAGGATATCCCCTGTAAAAGGTTGGAAGTCTGCACGAATATTTCCAATGGTTTTGCCATTACGTGGTCGCTCATGCACCCAGGTACTAGCCAATACGCGTTGTTCAATCGTATAGTTGCCGCTGTCACACATTTCAAATGGTTCTGAAAGAAAAACGAAAATCAGTTAGTATTTTACTGGGATGACAAGACATTGTGAACACCCTGTACGTTGATATTTCAAAACCTCGTAAGTATCAAAATCCCAATTTTATAAATGGAAAACACAACTAACAGGTTTCGAACTCTCCTGAACTCTCCTGAACTTTTATCAAAGTTGACATAAGTCACGTTTTTCTTCCCTAAAAATTGGGGTTTTGATATTTATGAAGTTTTCAAATATCAACGTAGATAAGTTATAATAGTCTTGATACGTTGGATAACGCATAGTCCTAATTTCGTTTTCGTGGGGTTGGGGACCCGTTATCGTTATCGTGTGTGTATCGTTATCGTGTGTGACCGAGAACTGGACGAGAGTGGTTGAACGTTAAACATTCGTATTTGAAATCGTTATCTTTTGCTTCAACTTTGTGAACGAGGGAAATAAGATTTACGATCAAAGTATCGTATGTAGTGTTGGAGAATTATTAAGCATCGTATTATCACTCGGCCCAGACTTGAACTATACAGTATAGGAACTATACATAATCCTTTGTTAAGTCCATCCATCTTTACCCCCGTCTATGATCTCCAATCTTTTAAACGCAGAATGTCGAGGCATCTCGAAAACCCCCGGACCTTGATTTTGTCTCTCGTCTTTTTTTATTGGCGGGGGGGGGGGGGGGGTTACGGGCGTTCGCCCTTGGTCCCTCCTTCCTGCATAAAAAAGTGTCTTAATTGGTACTTTGTCAATTCTAAAAGGAAATAACTTTATAGATATATATGTAAAGAACGACGCTTGTGTAGAAGAACGTTCCGCACAAGATGAGGAGGGAGAACGAACAAATGAAAAATGAGGTAACCACCCGGGAATCGAACCCGGGATCATCCGATTGCCGGTCAGATATGCTATCCACTACACCATGGGCCTCGATTAATCAGAAGTCGTAATTCTCCTACATACGAGCAGAAATCAATGCCCTGAGGGGGCACCATCGTATGCCGTACATATATATACATTTTAACTGCAAACAACATTGGTTTCTGCTCGTATGTAGGAGAATTACGACTTCTGATTAATCGAGGCCCATGGTGTAGTGGATAGCATATCTGACCGGCAATCGGAAGATCCCGGGTTCGATTCCCGGGTGGTTACCTTATTTTTCATTTGTTCGTTCTCCCTCCTCATCTTGTGCGGAACGTTCTTCTATACAAGCGTCGTTCTTTACATTAATTATACTGTGTGTTGTTTGCAGTTAAAATGTGTGCGTGTATATATATGTATATATATTAGTCGTAAATGCCCAAGTTGGTCGAACATATGTGACATTTGTGTAAATTTTCGCCCGTGACCATATTTTACACAATAAGTCGAACATTGTACATATTTTATATTTTCAAATTGTTAAGCACTTACTCGTGTTAAAGTAGTCGGGGAAGATTCCATAAGAAAGTTTAGAGAAAGCATTTTTTACCATATACAATGATTATTTTTTAAAATTTCAACCGCGTTACGATTTTAATTAAAAAAACTCGATTAAGTAAGTTGTCCTTTATACTTCCCTAGCCTTTACACACCCTCGGATTTGTTTTGGGTTATCTTATCCCAGTTAAACACAAGAGTTTACCCGAATTAATCTAATCTAACTTTGCGTAATGTAACCGAAAAAGTAGGTCGTACGAGAAAAAACCCTACTTATTTAGTAAATTGAACCTAATTGATAAGAAAGGTGACTTAATATTGGCGCTACTTGGGAATTTAGGTATACTATATATATATATATACTGTATATATTAGTGATAATCGTAACCCCCATTCTAGTTATATATTAAATATAAAAAACTTATATAAAGAACAGGATATGTGGTTCTTATTGTAAGAACCGAAAGGTCTAAAGGTAGTCCCATGCAGAAGACCTCACTTGAAGGTCTTTTTATCTTTCTTCCGCGTCTTATTAAGGCACAAAGTCGACTTTGCCCCCCAGTCCCCAGGCCCCATTCGGCTCCCTACTCTTCCAAAGAAGATTAAGTCTGAAAAGGAAATCTCTACATAATGATAAAGAAGATTTAGGATTCAGATTGAATTGTATATATATATATATATATATAGGCCATATATTTGTGTGTATATATATATATATATATATATATATATGAAAATTATTTCACGAAAGTAACACGTGAATAATGTTTATAATAAAAATAACCACGAAGGAAAAAGAAACAGAATGGTGCTCAAGCGCTTTCGTCTAATGACATCCTCAGGAACACTGAAATAAATAACAAGTTCGAGACTATACTGTATATAGGTCACAAAAAAATAATAAAATATAAAAATAAAAATTGTAAGAGGAGCATACAAATTTATAAGGAAAAGCTAACAGTTTTAGCACTTTGCCCCTCTTGTCTAAATCCGTTCTGAACGAATTCAAAACAACAGGATCAAGCGAAAAAAGGTCCTGGCTAATGTTAAAATTATTTGTAAGTTGAATAATGGCAGACTCGAGAATATTTCTGTTAACAATGTTGCTAGAGTGAAACAAATTGAAGCATTATTCCAATCAATACAGTGGGATAACTCTGACAAATGGACGAAAAGGGCACTGGACGACTGTCCCGTTCTAACGGAATATTGACTCTGTTTTCCACGCGTGTGCAAATCCTTTCCCGTCTGTCCAATGTAAAAGGAATCACGTTGTTTACAACCAATTTTATAAATAATGCCTGAATTATTGGAAGGACTATTTTTTACTATGATATTTTTCACAATATTGTCATATGAAAATACTACATTAATATTCAAAAGTTTAAGTACATTAGCAATGCCTAAAAAGCCTGGCAAAAATGGAAGTATTAAAATATTCTTCGACAAAGATAGAAAGTTCGTTTTGCCTTGTTAAGACAAGATTCCAAAAAAGTAGGTGGGTAACATAAATCACTTCCAATACTATTGATTTTTTTTCTAATTCGGCATCAATGTATTCCGGACTGGCGATCCAAAGAGCGCGGAGGAACATTGAAGAAATATGGCTTTCTTGATGGGGGTGTCATGTCTGGAGTAAAAGTGTACATCGGACAAATTGTTTGTTTTTTCCGATAAATAGTAAACTTAAAACCTGGGCTTTCCCTATGTACACGCACGTCCAAAAACGGGATTGAGTTGTTTTGTTCCACTTCTAAAATAAACTTAATGGAAGGGATTTGATTATTTAACTGAAGGAGGAAGTGAAAAATATCATAGTAAAAAAATAGTAGCTCATAGTATAAAATGGTAGCTTTTCCTTATAAATTTGTATGCTCCTCTTACAATTTTTATTTTTGTTATTTATTTTTTGTGACCTAATATAGTCTCGAACTTGTTAATTATTTCAGTGTCCCTGAGGATGTCATTATTAGACGAAAGCGCTTGAGCACCATTCTGCGTTTCCTTTTTCCTTCGAGGTTATTTTCATCACACACACACACACACACACACACACACACACACACATAATATATATATATATATATATAATAAAAAATTTTCCTCTATTACCTATACCTAAACTTTGCGACCCTAGCGGGCTACTACTTACTTGACGAACTTCCTTTTGAAGAGAAAAATGGAAGGTGGAACACCCTGTAGAAAGAATATACATCATGTTAGACTTTTATATTCATTTACAGAGAAGAAATTTTGGGTTTGAGTTGTTAGTTGATTACCAAATTGTCACACTAATTTATTTTCATGTTGAAAATTTATTTCTATACTCTAAGGCAGGGGTCCCCAACCTTTTTGTGCCGAAGAGCACATTCAAGACTACCGGTAGTGCGGCGGGCACCATTTACTTTTTCAAGGCAAATTTATAGTTGGACTTAATAATGAACATAACCACAAAAAAAACAACATTTAATTCCTATGTAAAATAATGAACATAACACAAAAAAAACATTTAATTCCTATGTAAAATAATGAACATAATACACAAAAAACCCATTTAATTCCTATGTAAAATAATGAACATATACACAAAAAAACCATTTAATTCCTATGTAAAATAATGAACATAATACACAAAAAAAAATAAGGATGGGCTAACTAAGAATCTTAGAAAAATGATCAAAACGATAACTTAATTTATTTATAAAGAAATAATTATTTTCAAATAAATGAGCATCTGTTTCTGTAATTAACTACTAAAATTTAATAAAATGTTAAGTATGTTACATATTTTAAATATTTAGTAACTAAATATTTAAAATATGTAACATACTTAACATTTTATTAAATATTTAAATAAAAACTTATCAATCGTAGTCAGTCAGTGGCGGGCACACGCAAAAGGGTCGGCGGGCACCATGGTGCTCGCGGGCACAGGGTTGGGAGAGACTCGAAAAGGTCAGTGTCGTACTCAAGATTTCGGAGGATTGTTTCGATGTGCTGCTCCATGGTCCGGCGGCAAAATCGGGTGGCTGATGGTTCAGCAAGCATCAGGGATTCCACTCGGTCTTTCAAGATGGATCCTGAAAGATTCTGCCGCCGGACCGTGGAGCAGCACATCGAAACAATCCTCCGAAATCTTGAGTACGACACTGACCTTTTCGAGTCTCTCTTCACCTCCTTCCCACCCTTGCCGACTTGAAGCCGTTCGCCAAGCACAAGGAGGCAACACCAACTATTGAGTGGTTTTGGTTAGACGTAGAATTAAATTGTCTGAAAGATGCAACAATCAGTTTTTTTTGTACCTTTTATTAATTTCATCTGTGCAGGGTGGGGGGGGCAAATCATTGTTTGCCACCCCTTACTTATACTACTTTGCCATTCCCTACATGTACTGTATATATATAATATATATTATACATATATAATATATGGGATGAATTTCACAATTAATTATTTCGTAAGGCTTTAGTAGCCAGGGTATCCATCCGTTTTCTAACTAATTAAGGAGAGACTATACCCCAAAAAAATTATAATTACAAAAATCTTTCTTATATATATATATATATATATAATTAACTACTCTAACACAAAATTTCTTCTCTGTAAATGAATATAAAAGTCTAACAACAGGTATATTCTTTCTACAGGGTGTTCCACCTTCCATTTTTCTCTCTCTGTTTATCGACAGAACAAAAATTCTTCAAATAAGTAAAAAAATAATTATTTTGAGGAATGAGCACAGGCACACACAAATATATATATAAATAATTTTGTGTGCGCGCGCGCGGGCGCGCGTGTGCGTGCTCGTTTCTCAAAATAATTATTTTTTGACTTATTTGAAGAACTTTTGTTCTGTCGATAAACCGAATGTTTATGGACTTCTACTAATAAACTTCGTTTTAAAAACGCTTTAAGGAGAGAGAGAGAGAGTTACAAGGAGTTACAAGGACAAGAGGAAGCCTCAAAGACCTTTCGGTCCACTCTGGGAGGTTCCTGTTATTAAAAGTTTATTTTTCTTTCAACTATCCTAGCAGTAGTAGAAAACTGGATAGAAAAGTAGAAGGCTCTCTCCCCACCCTCCGCTCCCTCCCTGCCAGAGGCAGGTACGGAAAAAGGTTGAAGAAAATACCTTGACCCTGGAAAAGTAGCCAAGGAAATTTTACAGGAAAGTGGAGAATATATAAATAGCTCTATATTTAGCTTGCTCACAGAGACACCGTGCAAGCGAATTCCTGCAGAGTTTTCTTATGTTTTAATCTTAAACTATGAGAGTATTCAGTACTTTGTCTAGCCTATTTTAAACACATTTACACTTTGACTGGAAACAACCTCTGAGGGAAGTTGGTTCCAGATATTAACTATTTTATAGGAAAAGAAATTTCCGCAGACAGAGGTCCTAAATGTCTTTAGTTCCAGTTTAAACCCATTATTTCTTGTCGGATTGGCATTAAGTGAGAATAAGTTTCTGTAATCTACCCTGTCTATTCCTTTGAGCATCTTGAAGACTTGAATAAGCTGACCCCGCAACCTCCTCGTCTCTAAGCTAAACAGATTTAGGCGCTCCAATCTCCGTTGGTAGCTTGCATTCTCATTGAAGGGATCAATTTTGTAGCCCTTGCTTGTACTCTTTCTAACCTTTCTATGTCCTTCCTGAGGGATGGAGACCAAAACTGCGCACAGTATTCCAGTTGAGGTCTGACTAGAGAATTATAGAGACACATTACAGTCTCCTTGTTCCGAAACTGGAACTCTTTTAATATAACCTAATAATTTTAAGGCCCTCTTTTCGACTTCTGCACAGTGCTTCGACGGTTTCAGATCATTGCTGATATAGACTCCTAAGTCTTTCTCTAGATCGGTCTCAGTCAAGTTCCTTCCCAAGAGAGAGTAATCGGTCTTCGGGTTTTATAACCTATGTGCATTACCTTACATTTGTCCAAGTTGAATGGCATCTGCCAAGTAGCAGACCATTCGCCCAACCTGTCAAGATCGTTCTGAAGCGTTCTTACGCCCTCCTCAGTACCTACACTACTTCCTAATTTCGTATCGTCTGCAAATTTGGAGATTGCACTTAGAAGCCCGACGTCTATATCGTTAATATAGATGATAAAAAGTAAATGACCCAGAACGGAACCCTGTGGGACACCACTGGTGACGGGCGCCCACTCCGAAGCCACTCCATTTATTACCACTCTCTGCTTTCTATCTTTTAACCAATCCTCAATCCAGTTGGAAACGAGCCGGTGATTCCTAGTCCTTTGACTTTAGCTATCAATCTAGCGTGAGGGACTTTGTCAAAGGCTTTTTGAAAGTCGAGATACACTATCTATTGCCCTACTTGCATCGTACAGTGTATGCATATTATGGAAAAACTCTAACAGGTTTGTCAGACAGGATCTATGTCGCCTAAATCCATGTTGAGAATAAAAAATTAGATTGTTAGATTCAAGGTGATACACAATACGTTTTGTAATGATGGATTCCAACAGTTTGCCGACAACTGATGTTAGACTGATCGGGCGATAATTACAAGGATTTTCCCTATCACCCTTTTTAAAGATAGGTGTTACATTTTCTAACTTCCAGTCGGTTGGAACTTTCCCTAACTCGATTGATTGTTTGAATATGGTTAGAGAGAGAGAGAGAGAGAGAGAGAGAGAGAGAGAGAGAGAGAGAGAGAGAGAGAGAGAGAGAGAGAGAGAGAGAGAGAGTTACAAGGAGGAGTTACAAGGAAAAGAAGTACCTCAAAAGGCCTTGCGGCCCATACCGAGGAGGTACCAATGGCAACGAGTGCCAGGGAAAATTTTGTGAAAGTTTATTTTTCTTTCAACTATGCTAGCAGTAGTAGAAAACTGGATAGAAAAGTAGAAGGCTCTCTCCCCACCCTCCGCTCCATCCTGCCAGAGGCAGGTACGGAAAAAGGTTGAAGAAAATACCTTGACCCTGAAAAAGTAGCCAAGGAAATTTACAGGAAAGTGGAGAATATATAAATAGCTCTATATTTAGCTTGCTCACAGAGACACCGAGCAAGCGAACTCCTGCAGAGTTTCCTGAGGTTTTAATCTTAAACTATGAGTGTGTTCAGTACTTTGTCTAGCCTATTTTTAAACAGATTTACACTTTGACTGGAAACAACTCTGAGGGAAGTTGGTTCCAGATATTAACTATTTTATAGGAAAAGAAATTCCGCAGACTGAGGTCCTAAATGTCTTTACACACTCAAATAGTGTGCAAGATTTCGTCTAACCTTTTCTTGAACTGATCCACAGAGGAACTGTTCACAACTTCCGAAGGTAACCTGTTCCATGTGTCACAGATCTTATACGTAACGTAATTCCCACACACACTAGTCCTAAACCGTTTCAAATCCAACTTCCAACCATTGTTGCGAGTTGGGTTATCATTTAAACTAAACATACTTCTAAAATCGACATCGTTGAACCCTCGTAAGAGCTTGAAAACCTCGATCAGTTGACCGCGCAGCCTCCGAGTTTCAAGCGAAAACAAGTTCAGGGCGCGTAACCGTCGATTGTAGCCCATATGCCTAACGGAAGGGATTAACTTGTGGCCCTCGCCTGCACTCGCTCCAGCCTCTCAATATCTTTCCTGAGGGTGGGCGACCAGAACTGCACAGCATACTCCAGGTACGGCCGAACAAGGGAATTGTACAGTGAGAGCACAATCTCCTTGTTCCGAAACTGAAATTGCCTCCTGATATAACCCAATAGTTTCTGGGCTTTCTTTTCCATCTCTACACACTGTTTCGTAAACTTAAGGTCGCTGCTAATTAGCACACCCAAGTCCTTTTCTAAATCAGTCACCTCGATATTACTGCCCAACATCGAGTAGTCCGACTTGGGATTGGCGTAGCCAATGTGCATCACTTTGCATTTACCCAAGTTAAACGGGAGAGAGAGAGAGAGAGAGAGAGAGAGAGTACCTCAAAAGGCCTTGCGGCCCATACCGAGGAGGTACCAATGGCATCGGGTGCCAGGGAAAATTTTGTACACACTCAAATAGTGTGCAAGGTTTGGTGTAACCTGTTCTTGAACTGATCCACAGAGGAACTGTTCACAACTTCAGAAGGTAACCTGTTCCATGTGTCACAGATCTTATACGTAAAGTAATTCCCACACACACTAGTCCTAAACCGTTTCAAATCCAACTTCCAACCATTGTTGCGAGTTGGGTTATCATTTAAACTAAACATACTTCTAAAATCGACATCGTTCAACCCGCGTAAGAGCTTGAAAACCTCAATCAGTTGACCGCGCAGCCTCCGAGTTTCAAGCGAAAACAAGTTCATCGCGCGTAACCGTCGATAGTAGCCCATATGCCTAACGGAAGGGATTAACTTTGTGGCCCTCGCCTGCACTCGCTCCAGCCTCTCAATATCCTTCCTGAGGGTGGGCGACCAGAACTGCACAGCATACTCCAGGTGCGGCCGAACAAGGGAATTGTACAGTGAGAGCACAATCTCCTTGTTCCGAAACTGAAATTGCCTCCTGATATAACCCAATAGTTTCTGGGCTTTCTTTTCCACCTCTACACACTGTTTCGTACACTTAAGGTCGCTGCTAATTAGCACACCCAACTCCTTTTCTAAATCAGTCACCTCGATATTACTACCCAACATCGAGTAGTCCGACTTGGGATTGGCGTAGCCAATGTGCATCACTTTGCATTTACCCAAGTTAAACGGCATTTGCCATTTTTCGGACCACTCTCCTATCCTACCTAGGACCGCACGCAGTTCCTCGATCGCTTCGGGCGTCCCAACATTGGCCCCAAGCTGGTGTCATCAGCGAATTTGGCGATCCGACTGACGATGCCACCGTCGATATCATTTATGTAAATGATAAACAACAGTGGCCCAAAACGGAACCCTGAGGAACCCCACTAGTGACCGAGGCCCAACCCGAACTAGCCCCTTTAATTACACCCTCTGCCGCCTATTCCTCAGCCAGTTTTCAATCCACCTACCTATTTCCCCACCGATACCCAGCGCGCGCACTTTCGCCATTAGCCGGCGGTGAGGTACCTTATCAAAGGCTTTCTGAAAGTCGAGATAAAGTATATCAATCGCCCTACTCTTATCGTACTCACTCAACATGACGTGGAAAAACTCGAGCAAGTTGGTGAGACACGACCTATGCCGTCTAAACCCATGTTGGGAGTCCCCAAGCAGCTTGTAGGAATCCAAATGGTCAACGATCCTATCAGCTATTATCCCTTCTAATAATTTACCTACAACTGAAGTGAGACTAATGGGACGATAGTTCCCTGGACTTTCGTGATCCCCTTTCTTAAAGATAGGGGTCACGTTGGCTTCCCTCCAGTCACCAGGCACCTGGCCCATCTCCAACGATTTGTTGAAGACTGTAGCCAGGTGGGGAGCCACCTGGTCGCGCACTTCTCGCAACACTCTGGGGAGAAACTGGTCTGGCCCAGGAGCCTTAAACGCGCTCAGTTTGTCTATTCTATCGGCAACGACTGTCGCGGTACATCTAACACTATCCAGGCTAGCACCTTCGTGCCTCACGCCTGGCTCGGGGATGACGCGGGTATCCTCCCTGGTGAACACTCCCGCAAAGTACTCATTAAGCACATTAGCGATGTCCGCGTCGGAGGTCCGCAGAACGCCGCTTCCGTCCTTTAACGGACCTATCATGCTTCTAATGGGCTTTCTACTATTAACATAACTGAAGAACTCCTTAGGGTTCCCCTTGCAGAGGCTTGCCACCCGTAGTTCTTCGTTACGTTTCGCTAGCCTAACCTTCGCCTTCACTTCCCTACACAGGCGGAGAGAGAGAGAGAGAGATTCATTCATTCATTCATTCATTCATTCCAGTACTGCCAACGCACAAATTCATTCTGATTAAATCAAAAAATTAAGTTCATAGGAAGAGGAAATCCCTTCCGAATCACCTGTAAAAAAAATTTAATGTTTTATGGATAACTAAACGATACTGAAACAAGAACTTTCCACACAATTTGAAGAAAAGTAGAAAAATGAGAATGAACCCTTTTTAATATATATACAGTGCCCGCGAAAAGTATCCGATCACTCAAGAAAATACAATATTTTCCCTTGATATTCAGAGACACGTAATTCACTTTCTATTTGTTCTAGCGACATCTGGTAACTTTGAGGTTGCTCGCTGATATGAGAGCTATCCAACGCATTCTCAAATTAGTGTTCTGGTAGCCTTCGTTGCGGGTGGCTGTGTCTCAAATTTGTCAGATTTCACTGTTTGTGTAAATTTCTTGATATTTTTTTTTTTTTTACAGAAAGTGGTGTAAATAAAATTTATATATAATGTGTGCTAAAAAACAACTAAGAGTGATTGTCGAGGTGCTATTGTTGCTTTGCATGCATGTGGGAAATCACAGAGACAGATAGCTAAGGAATTAAACATATCCCATAGTACCGTTAATTTATGGGTTTCACGGGCTAAGAACAATGGTGGCCTAACCACGCCAGTCCCTAAAAAACGATCTGGCAGACCGAGAAAAACAAATTCGCGAACAGACAAACTTATGAAACGTTTAGTATTGAAAAACCCAACAATAACTGCGAAAGAAATAAAATTTAATATGAATAATTTGTTATCTGGTGTTTCTGAACGAACTATCCAGGAGCGGCTCCAAAAAGAACTCGGATTACCATCTCGCCATGCTGCTAAGAAACCGTTCATTAATGAAAAAATGCGTAAAAAAACGTGTCGCATTTTGTAAAAAATACATTCATTGGACTGTTGATGACTGGAAGAAGGTTTTATTTAGCGATGAGTCGACATTTTTGACATTCAGAAGTTGTCCAAAAAAGGTTCGCCGGCCTATTGGCTCAAATAGGATGGACCCTAAATACACCCTAAAGACAATGAAACACCCTCCAAGTGTGATGGTTTGGGGTTGTTTCGGTTACTATGGGCGTGGAAACTTATATTTTCTTCCGAAGAACACAACTATGAATGGTGCACGGTATTTAGCAATGCTACAGGATAAACTTCCAATGGCAATGGCAATCCAAAGGACAAAAACATACATGCATGATGGTGCACCATGTCACAGGGCCAAAATAGTGACAAAATGGATTACTGACAATAAATTTGATATTTTGGATTGGCCTGGTAATAGTCCAGATCTCAATCCGATAGAAAATCTGTGGCTAATAATAAAAAATAAGGTTGAATGCCACGACACTGGCTCAGTCGAAAAATTACAAGAGGCCATCAAAAAGGTATGGTGCAAGGAAATATCAGTGGAAGTTTGTCAAAACTTGATTAAATCCATGCCAAAACGTCTAGAACAAGTCATCAAAACCAAAGGACAGATGACAAAATACTAATATAAGGTTAGTATACATTTAAACATTGTTTTTTATGTAAAAAATACAAATTTCAAGGGTGATCGGATACTTTTCGCGGGCACAGTGTATATGAGGCCTTCCGAAGCAAAAGTAGCACAAGCGCCATTTTTTTTAATCGTCAAAAAATGCGTTGAAAGTTATGCGACCTTCGGACAGAGATAACGCATTATTTTTCGCGGAACTTTCGACCGTACGAACATTGGCGTGTCTGCAATTTATCCATTACCATATGACAGTATACGGTCTGAAGAACCTCTCAGTGGGTATAACTCATTTTTGCCCCGGATGGCGCTTGTGCTACTTTTGCTTCGGAAGTCCTCATATATATATATATATATATATATATATATATATATATATATATATATATATATATATATATATATATATATATAGGGTGTTCAAAATACATTATTACTAAAAAAAAACAATAAACACAAATACTTGCATAAACAAAAAACAAACTATAAGTGATAAACAGTGACATATTAGGGCCATATAAGTGGTAAAATTTTTTGAAGCATCCTGTATATACAGAGAGAGAGAGAGAATTTAGAAAAGTGGTTCGCAAATTGGGGTGCGCGGCCCCTTGGGAGTGCGCGATGCGCTGCAGAAGGGAAGACACGCAAAAAGAGGAATATAGTCAAAAATTTCGGACCTTTTCCAGTTTGTGTACCTTTTTTTCATATAATTTATTTTTGCTTCATAAGGCTAACTAACGAAAATATCATGACCTAACCTAACCAGTCGTCAAGGGCGTACAGTTAACCTAACGATTGGTTAGGTTAGGTCGTGATATTTTCGTTAGTTAGCCTTATAAGCCTAACTAAAGAGATTGATATTATCACTCATTTTTGATCTGAAAAGAAGCAAAAATAAATTATATGAAAAACGGTACACAAACTGGAAAAGGTCCAAAATTTCAAAAGCACCGTTTTATCCCCACCTCTACTTTAACTCACCACTAACTACCAATATGCGCGCGGCTGTCCCCACAAAAACCTGGAAATGGGGTGAATCTTATTTTTTTTTCTTTGAAATACGGAAGACGCGACTGAAAAAGTTTGCGAACTCGCTGTTTCAGATTCCTACCCCCAAAAAAAGGACGCAAAATCTCGCCATGTTTTTGCTTTGAAGTGACTGCTTAATTGATCCATATATAAACAGTTTGTCTTAAATTTTTTTGTTTTTTAATCCGAGGATAAATTTGGTTGAGATACCATTTTGGAACGCTTTTATTGGACGTATTTCGTAAGACTTTAGTAGTCAGGGTATCCATCCGTTTTCCGACTAATTAAGAAGAGACTATACCCCCAAAAAAATTATAATTATAAAAATCTTTTCTTATATATACAGGGTGTCCCATAAGTCCGGCATCATAGGAAAAATAATAAAAAAGGCAAAACAAAAGCTTTTATTTACAGAAAGTGCTCAATATGTCCACCATTGTTTTCAATACACAAATTCAGACGTGATACCCAGTCAGCAAGCACACGGTGAATGATGTCAGGAGTAATGGTGTTACATGCCCCAATAATGCGCTGCCGCAAATGTTCAACACTCCTAATTTTCTCTGCCTATACCAGCGCTTTCAAGTGGCCCCAGAGATAAAAATCTAATGGCGTGAGACCCGGGCTTCTAGCTGGCCATTCCACAGGCCCTCGACGTCCTATCCAATGACCAGGGAATTGTTGGTACAGGTATTCCCTTACTTGGGTGCTGTAATGTGCAGGAGCGCCGTCTTGCTGGAACCATGTTGGGAAATTTTCTTCTTCGTTCAAGACACTGGGAAATGCTTCTTCCTTCAGCATACGTAGGTAGGTGCCTCCAGTGACATGTTCATCGAAAAAGAGGGGGCCTATGATGCGATCCTTCCAAATGCCACACCATACCATCACCCGAGATGCACCTTGTTCCTTTGAAGAGGTATACCAGTGAGGGTTGTTTTGAGACCAGTAGCGGATGTTCCGTCGATTTACCTCACCATTTCCATAAAAAACAGCCTCGTCACTGAACAGAATGGTGGACGGGAAATTGGCATCCTGAGCATATTGTTCCGTAGCCCATTCACAAAATTCCATCCGCCGGTCGGGATCATCTTCGCTTAATTTCTGTAGGATCTGAAGTTTATATGGATGCCATTTGTTAGCCTGAAGAATGCGATGGATGCTACTTTTCGACACTCCTGTCTCGGCGGACAATCGCCGAAGAGACTTATTGGGACTTCTGTTAAAATGAGCCAGGATAGCAGTCGCTGTATCATCGTCAGTGGACCTCCTTGAAGGTCCACTGCGTGGTTTATCTTCTATGGATCCTGTTTCCTTAAACTTTGCAACAAGTCTGCTAACACAACTCTGTGTTATTGGCTCGCGGTGTGGATGCAGTCTGTTAAATTCAGCAGCGGCCTCTCTTTGACTCCGATTTCCTATGAGTAGAATATCTGGATTCGTTCTTCCTTGCTCACAGACATTATGGCCTGTAGAAAGAGAAAAATATGAATTAGGTTTGTAGAAATAGAAAAATATGAATTTCTCCTATGATGCCGGACTTATGGGACACCCTATATACAGGGTGTCCCATAAGTCCGGCATCATAGGAGAAATTCATATTTTTCTATTTCTACAAACCATAATTCATATTTTTCTTATGCTCGGGATGCCAATTTCCCGTCCACCATTCTGTTCAGTGATGAGGCTGTGTTTTATGGAAATGGTGAGGTAAATCGACAGAACACCCGCTACTCGTCTCAAAACAACCCTCACTGGTATACCTCTTCAAAGGAACAAGGTGCATCTCGGGTGATGGTATGGTGTGGCATTTGGAAGGATCGCATCATAGGCCCCCTCTTTTTCGATGAACATGTCACTGGAGCACCTACCTACGTATGCTCAAGGAAGAAGCATTTCCCAGTGTCTTGAACGAAGAAGGAAATTTCCCAACATGGTTCCAGCAAGACGGCGCTCCTGCACATTACAGCACCCAAGTAAGGGAATACCTGTATCAACAATTCCCTGGTCATTGGATAGGACGTCGAGGGCCTGTGGAATGGCCAGCTAGAAGCCCAGATCTCACGCCACTAGATTTTTATCTCTGGGGCCACTTGAAAGCGCTGGTATACGCAGAGAAAATTAGGAGTGTTGAACATTTGCGGCAGCGTATTATTGGGGCATGTAACACCAATACTGCTGACATCATTCACCGTGTGCTTGCTGACTGGGTATCACGTCTGAATTTGTGTATTGAAAACAATGGTGGACATATTGAGCACGTTCTGTAAATAAAAGCTTTTGGTTTGACTTTTTTTATTATGTTTCCTATGATGCCGGACTTATGGGACACCCTGTATATATATATATATATATATGATGAATAAAACCACGAAGGAAAGGAAATAATGGCGCTCAAGCGCTTTCATCTAATGACATCCTCAGGAACACGTGTTACTTTCGTGAAATAATTTTCACATATATATATATATATATATATATATATATATATATATATATATATATATATATAATATATATATATATATATATATATATATATATATATATATATATATATATATATATATAAATATATATATATATAATATATATAAATATATATATATATATATATATATATAAATATATATATATATATATATATATATAAATATATATATATATATATATATAATATATATATATATATATATATATATATAAATATATATATATATAATATATATATATATATATATATATATATATATATATATATATATATATATATATATATATATATATATAATTAACTTCGTATCAGGGAATAGAGATATTCAAAACACTTTTTCTCGGATACGTTCGATTTTCGTCTAATTAAAATATTAATTTAATTTTTTTTTCAATTAAAAATTAAAATGTAGAAAAATGACTCCGATTTCAGATTATTTAAATTTATAATTTCTCGAAATATTTTCTTTCTCGTGAAAATTGCAAATTTGTGTTTGAAAATGAATATTTTGTCTAATTTAATGATAAGGTAATGACTAATATTAAATATTTTACAAATATTCGTATTAATTTACGTTTAATTTTAATATATATATATATATATATATATATATATATATATACAGGGCGTCCCAAAAAAATGTATACACACTTTAAATACTTATAAAGGCAGTGTTTATTTAAATACATTTCATTTTCAAAATGTAATAGAATCTACAGACATTATTTAATTGTTTTGTCAACGCCTGTTTTCAAACTGACGTCCGTTCTGGTCCAGGCACTGCTGATAACGCGAAGCAATGGAATCGCAAACATCACGAAACATTTCGTTTGGTATTTGTGTGCATTCTCGTTCAATGGCTGCTCTCAATTCAGCGACTGTTGCAGGTTTTATAGCGTAGACTTTGTCTTTTAAGTATCCCCATAAAAAAAAGTCTAGTGGTGTGAGGTCTGGTGAACGCGGAGGGTATTGTACGAAACCCCTTCGTCCAATCCACATCCACATCGTGCCAAGTACCACTCGCAATACTCCACTCTTCGGTCCGGATCATCATCTTCATTAATAGCATGGACTAATCTTGGAATGTAACTTTTCCATTGACAGCGCTTCAAAATGCGTTGGACAGACGATTCTGAAATTCCTACCTCACGACTCGCTTGCCGCACAGATTTTCTTGGACTTTAGTGATACGTTTCCAGTACTCTTTCTTGCTTTGTGGGGCTTGTCGATGTCCGTGGTCTTCCGGAACGCTTCTTGTGGACATTCTGAACAGTTCCATCGGCTTCAAACTTATCTCTAATTCGAGTGATGGTAAGTCGCGTTGGTGGATCTGTTTGAAACTCCCTCCTAAACTGTCTTTGCACTTCAACTGCGTTTTCACACTTCCAGTAGCATTTTAGAATGAATTTCCTTTGTTCAAAGCTTAGTCTGACTGCCATTATTAATTCTAATGGGTTTAACTTGGAAAGAAAGAAACATCAATTGAGCTATCAGCTGTTAAAGTGTGTACACATTTTTTGGGACGCCCTGTATATATATATATATATATATATTATATATATATATATATATATATATATATGCAAACCAACAAGGAAAAGGAAAAATGCTTCGAAGGTCTTGAAATCGTGTATTTAGAAGTACACCTCGTCATTTTACCATTTCCTTGTGGGTTTGCATCAGTCATTCATTTCACGTGTTTAATTATGAAATTCATCCCATATATATATATATATATATAATATATATATATAATATATATATATATATATATATATATGGGAATGAACTGAGAATGGTCCGCTGACCGTGCATGGAACAAGAAACTCTTCTGGGATAATTAAATCCACTCTAGTCTGAATAAGTAATGGTAAATGACAAATACCATAATTTTTCGGTGCTACTGTAGTATGCGGTCTACCTACGATTCGGCGGTCTACCTTTTAATTATAGCTTCTTATCTTCTTATTATTTTATTATTAGGTTAATTGTACGCCCTTGACGATTGGTTAGGTTAAGTCGTGATATTTTGTTAAAACTAACGAAAATATCACGACTTAACCTAACCAATCATCAAGGGCGTATTGTAGTATGCGGTCGTAGTATGTTTAACTTCTTAATAATTCCTTAATTGTGTAAATTAAATTATAATTCCTTCAATCATTTTCAATTCCTTTTAAATATTTTGAACGGTAGACCGCATACTACAGTAGAAACTTAACGGTAGACCGCATACTACAGTAGCACCAGTTTTTCTTTTTCATGATGGTAGCCCGACGTGGGCAACGTGTCACTCGCAAAGAGATCCCATAAATATAGCTTCCCTCACCAGCTATCTGCAAAGCAGACAGGATCCAGCTTTGGGTCATGGATCTAGGGTTTAAAGCAGCCTAGCCCTGCTACATTTAGAACCTCAATATAAGCAAAAGACTCGCTTACCCCTTTTTCTTTGATGTATTCAATCTGACGTGAAGGCAGCGATTCTTTTGCTTATATTGAGGTTCTAAATGTAGCAGGGCTAGACTGCTTTAAACCCTAGATCCATGTCCCAAAGCTGGATCCTGTCTGCTTTGCAGATAGCTGGTGAGGGAAGCTATATTTATGGGATCTTTTTGTGAGTGACTCTTTGCCCACGTCGGGCTAGCATCATGAAAAAGAAAAACTATGGTATTTGTCATTTACCATTACTTATTCGGACTATAGTGGATTTAATTATCCCAGAAGAGTTCCTTGTTCCATGCACGGTCTGTGTGTATCATATATATATATTACCGTCAAAGTGTGTAGCCAGCCATTTCGTGAAATGGCTGAAACTTTGTCATTTCGCGAAATGGCTGTTTCACTTCGTCATTTCGCGAAATGGCTGTTTCACTTCGTCATTTCGCGAAATGACTAAAATCTTCATTCAGCCATTACGCGAAATGGCTGAAATTCCACCTTGGTCATTTCGTACAAGATCATTTGCCAGGTTAGGTCAACTGTATCCCCTTGACAGTTGGTTAGGTTAAGTTGTGTTATTTTCGTTAGTTTTAACGAAAATAACACGACTTAACCTAACCAATTGTCAAGGGATACAGTTGACCTAACCGGGCCTTCAATGGCGTACATCGGAATAACATTGAAGGCCCGGTTAGTATTTGAAAACCTCTACAGTATGTCCCACAAAAAAGTACACCCAACTTTAGATTGTACTAACTCCTCCAAAAATTGAGATATTTTGGATCTGTTTGTTTGATTTAATATAGCAAATTATTTTTTGTTAACGTTCAAATTTATTCATGTTTAAACGAATTAGTGTTTAAGCATCTGCTTTTAACTGAAGAGTACAAAAAATGGATTGCGCAAAATTGGTCAATGAAAAAATTATGTGTGTGCTATCGATGTAATGAAAAGACAAATACATAATAATAGATACTTTAACATAATTTTAATAAGATACAAAGCAGATTTTTCTTTATTCCTTATTACCTTATTACAAAAGTTATGCTTAGTTTCGTTCTTTCAACATGACCGCCATTCCTATCGATACAAATCTGGAGTCGAGCTCTCATCTTCCCCATCACTCTTTTCATAAGATCTGGATTGTCTTTTAACAAGTTGATTTCAGCTGTGATGCGAGTCCTCAAATCATCTAAATGATAGGTTGTGATGCAAATACTCTATTTTTCAAATGACCCCATAAAAAGTAATCACACGGGATCAAGTCAGGGCTTCTGGGAGGCATTCAATGTCATGGCCTGTAGCAATTACTCTTTGGTGGAAGACTTCCTGCAAGCGTTCCTTCACAATAACTCTCCTGTGAGCAGGAGCTCCGTCTTGGTGGGTGCAAGACGGAGCTCCTGCTCACAGGAGAATTATTGTGAAGGAACGCTTGCAGGAAGTCTTCCACCAAAGAGTAATTGCTACAGGCCATGACATTGAATGGCCTCCAGAAGCCCTGACTTGATCCCGTGTGATTACTTTTTATGAGGTCATTTGAAAAATAGAGTATTTGCATCACAACCTATCAATTTAGATGATTTGAGGACTCGCATCACAGCTGAAATCAACTTGTTAAAAGACAATCCAGATCTTATGAAAAGAGTGATGGGGAAGATGAGAAGCTCGACTCCAGATTTGTATCGATAGGAAAATGGCGGTCATGTTGAAAGAAAACGAAACTAAGCATAACTTTTGTAATAAGGAATAAAGAAAATTGCTTTGTATCTTATTAAAATTATGTTAAAGTATCTATTATTATGTATTTGTCTTTTCATTACATCGATAGCACACACATTATTTTTTCATTAACCAATTTTGCGCAATCCATTTTTTTGTACCCTTCAGTTAAAAGCAGATGCTTAAACACTAATTCGTTTAAACATGAATAAATTTGAACGTAACAAAGAATAATTTGCTATATTAAATCAAACAAACAGATCCAAAATATCTCAATTTTTGGAGGAGTTAGTACAATCTAAAGTTGGGTGTACTTTTTTGTGGGACATACTGTATATTGAAAATTCAAATGTGTTCAAATGTGTTCAAATGTGTATTTGAAGAATGTTTCTCACATATTTGAACAGACCTGTGGATGTATGCATGTTTTAGCAGATTTAGTTAGTTAAATAAAGGTTTCCAATTTTATTGTGATATTTGTTATTTCTATGAATTCATGAGAAAAGTCATTTTAGCCATTTCACGAAATTACCAAGGTGGAATTTCAGCCATTTCGCGTAATGGCTGAAGATTTTAGTCATTTCGCGAAATGACCAAGTGAAATAGCCATTTCGGAAAATGACTAAACGTTTCAGCCATTACGCGAAATGGCTGGTTACACACTTTGACTGTAACATATATACAAGGTGTCCATAAATGTTTACCCTGAAAACAGTATGCTCTCATGTTTTAATGACGAATCTTACATCCGTTTTCTTTTTACAGGTGATCTCGTACACGCATAGAGTTTCTGTGCTGGTGTGTTTCGTCTACCGCATTCGCCGCTAGGAGCGCTGTAGTAGCTGTTCAGTTAAGATGGCGTCTGTGACAGAGAAGGCACAATGTGTTGTGTGGCTTGCAGAAACAAAATCTCCTGTCATTGTTCAGCGAAGGTTCAGAACAAGGTATGGAAAGAATCCACCTGATGTGAAGTTAATTAAGTCGTGGATGAAAAAATTCTTGGAAACGTGGAAAAGGGAAAGAGCAGTGGCAGTCCAAAGATCAATGTCTGGTGTGGACTAATGCATGACCAGATAATTGGTCCTTTCTTCTTCGCTGAGAACACTGTTTCCGCAACTGTGTACCTGGATATGCTCACCAATTACGCCATCCCCCAGCTGCAGGACAGGCAGCCAACTGTCATCTTCCAACAAGATGGGGCACCCCCTTATTGGGCGCATGTTGTTCGTGAAACTCTCGACGCAACATTTCCAAATCGATGGATTGGCAGGGACGGGCCAATTCCATGGCCCCCAAGATCACCAGACATTACCCCGCTGGATTTCTTTCTCTGGGGTCATGTTAAAGATTTGGTTTATGCAACAGTTGTTCCAGATATCAGGACATTGCGAGAACGCATTACGGATGCAATTGCAACAGTTAACCCACAAATGTTTGAAAATGTGTGGCGTGAGTGTGAATACCGTTTAGACATTTTACGTGCCACTAGGGGTGCACATGTGGAAGCTTATTAAGTTCATTAACTATGTATCAAAACTTGTATGTTTATCTACTTATGATTAAAACTGTGTTTGAATACGAGTGTTTATTTAAAAGTTATAGCATGCTTTAATCAGGGTAATCATTTATGGACACCCTATATATTTTATGTATGTATTTGCTGTTCCAGGTAGAATAGCACGCAATGGCTAATATGGAAGTGAGTTACACTCGTGAGGAAAAGGCCTTCAGAAGCATCAATTCGAGCATTTGTTTTAGTTCTTATGTTTTGCTTTTGTAAATTTAATTTAAAATAAATTTTCCTAAGAGACCGGACTTATGGGACACCCTGTATATATATATATTATATATATATATCTATATTATATATATAATATATATATTATATATATATATATATTCGTTGGATATCGTTTAATGTTTTAAATTCATTTTGCTTTGAGTCTTTTAATTAAATAATATTTAAACCCTTTTAAAACAAGAGAAAAATTCTGTGCAGATTTTTCTTTCATCCGAAGTTTGGTTCCACACTGTTTCGAAAGTGAGACCAATTTCTCTACGTACATTTTTTGTTCTCTATTTGTGAACTTAATTTTTTGATTTAATCAAAATGAGTTTGTGCATCGTGAAAACTAGAGTTCAGTTGTTTGTATATATATATATATATATATATATATATATTATATATATTAGTGATGGATCGAATAACCGCAACCGCACTACAACCGCACAAAAATTCACAACCGCAACCGTAACCGCAACCGCCGTTCCATAAGTGCGGTTGCGGTTGTAAAAGCTTAGTTAATTTAATTTTAGGTTAATTAGAAATATTTCTTTTTTAAAAAGAAAATGATGGGTCTCCTTATGCGTGCTTAAACGTGACGTCATACGGCTGCCGTAGTAAAATTGGTATAAACTGCGCTCTAAGTTATTACTCTGTGAGCTCCATGAAGTAACATTTATTTTTATTTAATTTTCTTCAAACTAAAATCGCCTTTAGTACAATAGTCAATAAAGCTTATTCCTGCTCGACGGACCTCTCGGGTTCGTGTAACTTGGTCAATGGCCTTGGTTGGCCAAAGGGGTGGTTTCTCGAACATGACTCCCCCCCAAAAGGGGGTAAAGAAGTGGTCTGTGTTAAAACGGACCTGCGCAGTCTCAACTCGCTGCTAGTTGACAACATCAGTCCTCGTTCTGCTTTGATTGTTATCGGTGTAATGTTATGAGCTCTTCATATCTACAACGGTTTTTCATATTGTGTAATGTTTAGTTTATTGAATAACGATACAACTGTATATGATAACCGCAACCGCGGTTGGAAAAAATTCGACAACCGCAAACACAACCGCAACCGCGGTTGTGAAAAACCGACCACTCGATCCATCACTATATATATATATATATATATATATATATACACAGGGTGTTTCATAACATGTGGGACGCACTTTCAGGATGGATTCAGGACCTGAAAACAATGAAAAAAGTTTATATAAACATACGCCCGAAATCGCTTTGTTTCCGAGTTACAGCCCGTTTTGTGTTCCAGCAATTCTTTCCACAAACTGTTTACAAACACTGCTTGCCGACAATGTTTGCGAGTCTGTACGAGACTTATTTCATGTATGGCCTTGCCGATTGTAATGTTTCGTACACACTATGACATGTTTCAATATCGTTGAGTGTAGAGCCATCAGTCAGTCAGAGGTGCATCGCGGTGTTTCACTTCGTATTCGTAACTTCTTACCGTGAATAAGTACAGTCCAGTGAAAAAAAAGACCTTAAAAGTTTTTGTGCTATTCAGTGATAGTGTGCATTTGAAGTGAGAAATTGAGGCTTATTCAAACAGAGAAATGGCAGACACGCATCTCATGTATGGATTTGCCGAGTGCAATGCGGTTTCCGAATCGCCGTCTGCCAGATAAGACCTTACAGAGAATAGACGAGCGTCTTGATGATACAGGATCATTCAACAAGCGAGTTTCAGATGGTGGTAGACCAATCAGCGCCAGAACTGTTGAGTTGGAAGAGCCGGGTCCTGAATCGCGTGGAGGAACATCCTGGTGTCAGCACCCGAAGGACAGCAGCAGCAGAGGGTGTAAGATACACAACTGTGTGGAGAATTTTAGGGGAACAACAGCTTTACCCATATTACATTCAGAGAGTACAAGGGCTTACTGAAGCTGATTTCCCACCACGAGAGGCTTTTTGTACTTGGTTCCTTCAACAGTGTGCTCGCGATCCTCTTTTTCTATCCTCCGTGTTGTTTTCTGATGAGGCTGCCTTCACAAGAAATGGCGTGATCAATTTTCACAACACTCATCACTGGGCCGAAGAGAATCCGCATGCCATCATCTAGTCAAGGCACCAACAACACTTTAGTATCAATGTATGGGCAGGACTTATTGCCGACAACTTAATCGGTCCTTTTGTTTTGCCTGGAAGATTAACAGGAGAATCCTATTCCAATTTTTAAGGAATGATTTAAGCGATTCACTAGATGAAGTTCCTCTTGGTGTCAGACGTCGTATGTGGTTTATGCATGACGGCGCTCCGCCTCATTTTAGTCGAGTAGCCAGAGACTATTTGGATGACCATTTCCCTGATATATGGATAGGCCGTAGAGGACCCATTGCGTGGTCTGCTCGCTCCCCCAACCTGAATCCACTCGATTTTTACCTGTGGGGTCATCTGAAATCCATCGTTTACGTGACACCCATTGACAATGTTGAAAAATGCTTCGCCAGTGTGTAGAACAAGAATGCCAGAAAATCCAAGAAATACCTGGAATGTTTGAACGCGTGAAGCAGTCTATGACGAGGCGTGTTCAGGGGTGTATTCAAACGCATGGCGGTCATTTTGAGCACTTTCTTTAAAGGTAAGGCGGATACTTGCTGGAACACACAACGGGCTGTAACTCTGAAACAAGGCGATTTCGGGCATATGTTTATATAAACTTTTTTCATTGTTTTCAGGTCCTGAATCCATCCTGAAAAGTGCGTCCCACATGTTATGAAACCCCTGTTATATATATATATAATATATATATATATATATATATAAGAGAGAGGAGAGAGAGAGAGAGAGAGAGAGAGAGAGAGAGAGAGAGAGAGAGAGGATGAATTTCACACTGACACGTGAAATGAATGAATGATGCAAACCCACAAGGAAAAAAAAGTAAAAAGATTCGAGGGAATCAAGGCCTTTCGTGTATTCAGCAATACATTCCCTGACGAGGTGTAATACAGGAAAGGCCTTCCAATATTGTTTTCCTTGTGGGTTTGCATCATATATATATATATATATGTGTGTGTGTGTGTGTGTACGTAATATGGCTCTTCCAAATACAGAATAAGACCTTATGCAATACATCACGTTCTCTCTCGCGTTCTAAAAGACAAAACCTATCATTTATCCCAGACCTCATAAGCAATGTGCGCGTCTCATTTATTCCGCCGATAGTCCTCCGCCCCGCTCCGTATGATTTGAGAACAAGACAATAACTCATGCAGAGATGGAATTCCGAGCAAGGGGAATCTCATAAAACAAATTGCGGACTGAGGCTTTTCCCCTCATGCGAGCGATGTCATATATATATATATGTGTGTGCGGGGGGGGGCACAGTGCTTCCTCGCATGATCAACGGGGAAAGATCAAACATGAAATCGAAAAAGAAATAAATAAAAAAATGAATTCTCTGAGAATTATAGTTTGGGTCTCCCACCCACTCCCTTGCTCCGCATCCTTCCCCTCACCCCCCGAAATCTCCCCCATATATCCTCTCCCACTCCCCTCACCACAAAAAATGTTTCGACAAGATGGATGCAAATTGAGTTCTGTTTGAGGGTTTGGTTTCTGCTGGAATGAGAATCGGTGTGTATGTATTTCAAATTTTTTTTATGAGGGGTGAATCGGGGTGAGTTTTGGGGTATATGAAAATATTACGATATGGAAATTATTATTATTTTTTTTTAGCAATTTTTTAGTTTAAACTTAAAATGATTTTCTGTTTATTGTTTGTGTAAAGTGCAAATCAGGCTTTTAAGCTTTTACACACACACACACACACCACACACACACACACACACACACACACAGCTGTAGCTGCTGTGTAAAACCGTGACATTTCACGAACTCAGTTGTTGGTGGCGACATTTAACCTAATTTAAGTAACTTATTAACTTAACCTCACACCAAACTTAGCTTAATTTAACCTACGGATAAAGTTGGTTTATTCGCACATCCCTTTTCTGGAGTCATTGCTGATAATCCAATTTTGCGGATAATTCAATATTTTTCATGAAAAAATAGGTAAGTATATAAAAAAAGTTTTTTAAACTGCGTTTGAAGAAACTTACTGTATTATAACTCATGAGAAGTACAGTACTGTACAGTAACATACTATACTGTAGTTCTATTACTGTATGTAACATACAACAAAAAACTGTACTTACCACAACTGACCACGCACTTTACTAAATTTCTGGAGAAAAGCGAGGATAAATCAAGAAATTGGCAAGGATTTCTGTAGATTTACCGTATGTGCACTTTTTCACATTAAAAATGTACAAATGTACGCAATAAAATTGGCGGATAATCCAAATTTACGGATGATGCATTGGCGGATAAACAAACTTTATTTGTACATTTAATTTTATTTTTTTCAGTAATACGACGATTGTAATTTAACAAAAATTTCAAATGTTTTCGACAACATTCATTTCATTTCGTCGACGCCTCACTGTTTTTGACAGAAAAATCGTATCACAAAGTCCATCGATCGACAAAATGGATGCAAACTGTTTCGACATTGTGGTACGAACGACAGTACGCAATATAAATGAAGCAGTAGTTTTTTAGATATTATGAAGGAAACTTAATGGCAGTGTTTTATGTAATTGACAAGTCGCGATGTTGTGTTTTGACCATACTCGTATCGCATCGTAATTCATAATATGCTGCAGTATTTATTGAACACAACTGCGGTATATTGATAATGATGATAAGCGCATTGGCAGGATATAAACCCCATAGAATAGCAAAGTATTCTTGAAGGTAATAAACGATAAGATAAATAAAATAATAATAAATTTAAAAAACTAAAAATTACTACTAAAAGAGAGAAAAATAAGTCAAGGACAGAGTAATAATAAAAACTATCCACAGTTAAGACTACAAAAATAAAAAAAATGGAAATAAAAAGTACACGTAGCGACAATACCAACATATCAGTAGCGGCTCGTGCATTCCTAAAGTGGTGAGGCAAAAAAAAAAAAAATATATATATATACACACACACACACACACACACACACACACACACACACCACAGGGTGTTTCAGGAGGAAAGGTCAATACTTCGGGAGGTGATAGTATCGGTCATTGTGAGAAAAAAGTTCATATGAACATGTGTCTAATTCTGAATGGTTACGGAGATAGAGCTGTTTGAATCTGATGCGCGCGCAGCTCTTCCTCCCCCTTCCCTCCCTATAACCTTGAACCATGTAAGCTGTAATGTAAGCATGTAACATAAGCCAATCGACAGCCGACTGTTGTGGGTGACATTGTTTGGTGTTTGAAGCAGTGTTAAGAATGCCACACACCTTCACACATGCCGAATATGCAGATATGGTCTATGTCTACGGTTTTTGCGATGGAAGTGCAACAGCTGCTGTTGCAGAATACCGTCGACGGTTTCCGAACCGCAGAATTCCGGATCGAAGTGTGTTTACCAGGGTTTTCAACACATTGCGTGAGATTGGTACACTTCCCAGCGCTCGTGTTTCATCTGAACGTGAAGGTCAACAAGATGTGGATGAAGTGGAAAACATTCTTCAGTTGATAGAGCGTAGTCCTACTACTAGCTCAGGAAGAATTTTTACACGTCTCGGTGTACCACACACAAGAGTATGGCGAACATTACGTGAGGAAGGCTTGCATCCATATTATGTACAGCGTGTACAACACCTTCAACCAGGAGACGCTGCCATGCGACTGGAATTTTGTCATTGGGTAAATGCTAATCGCGCCGATTCGCCGATTGCTTAATACTGTTCACCGATGAAGCTACTTCCACCCGTGACGGTATCAACAACACTCGTAACTCTCATCGGTGGTCAGACGAAAATCCAAATGCCACTGTGGAAACAAATTTTCAACATCGCTTCTCTGCCAATGTGTGGTGCGGTATCATCGATGATCAGCTGATTGGCCTTGTTACTTTAGAGAATCGTCTTACAGGACGAAGTTACCTAGAATTTCTGCAAAATGAATTGCCAGGACTATTGGAGGATGTTCCTTTGGCTACACGCGCTGGTATGTACTTTCAGCATGACGGAGCTCCTCCACATTCTACCCGTCTGGTGATGCAATACCTAAATCAAACATTCCCTGGTCGATGGATCGGCCGCGGTGGTCCCATTCAATGGCCACCAAGGTCTCCAGACCTCTCTCCGTTAGATTATTGTTTGTCGGGGTGGATGAAAAGTCATGTTTATAAAAGAAAGGTGGATACACGAGACGAATTGCTCGCGCGCATTTTGGATGCTGCTGCCCGCATAAAGGATCGTCAAGATCAACTCAGACGAACAACACGCGATCTTCGCACACGAGTTGCAAAGTGCAATGAGGTTGATGGTGGGATTTTCGAAAACGTATTGTAAACTAATAAATTTGTCATTTCTGTATCTGATACCATTCAAAATGCCAGTGTTTAAACATTAAATGTTAGAAACAGTAATTGGTTTCTCTTTCTTGATTACCATTAACAATGCTTTTGTATTTGTAGATTCAAACAGCTCTATCTCCGTAACCATTCAGAATTAGACACATGTTCATATGAACTTTTTTTCTCACAATGACCGATACTATCACCACCTGAAGTATTGACTTTTCTTCCTGAAGCACCCTGTATATATCCCGTATAATAACCTAACTCGTGGCACAACACGTATATAACATGACAAACAATAAACATTATATGGAAGTATTTTACCAGTGTTTGGGAGTTTGGAAAGATACGGTACTATAAAAAATAAAATCAGGAAATGCCGAGGCGAAAATTCATTTCGCCTCAACCAGTAATATTTCAGCAGTGTGAGTGACGTCATCGGCGTCATAGCAACTAGTTTATATTCGTAGCAACACTGAGCATTTTGGTTCTCTCACCTTATGAATACAAGGCGAAGCAAGTTTTTTTTCGAATGCTAGCACTTTATGCATGAAATATAGGACTTTTTGTGTACAAAATGAATGGGAAAAACTTATGAATAATATTTTATGCATTTATATAAATTTATCTTATATATACTGTATATATATAAGATAGAATATTTTGTTTTTATTAGGTAAGTCGTCGCCTCACCTGCCTAATCTAAAGAACCGCCACTGCAATATATATATATATATATATATATATAGCAAACAACCACAAGGAAAAGGAAACACAAAGTCCGAGCGCTTTCGTGATATATTCACGAAAGCGCTCGGACTTTGTGTTTCCTTTTCCTTGTGGTTGTTTGCTTATTAATAAGGTCACGTGTTATTTTGTGATTCTAGTGCATTATATATATATATATATATATATACTACCGGTCAAAAGTTTAAGTACACCTACTAATTTCCAATGTTTTGCTGCTTAGCTCATGACATAAACTTCAAATGTAAACTTAACAGGTACTAGAGATGAATTTGCTTACCTGGCTTTCATATTGTATGCTTCAGTGCATCTGCCCTATGCAGTGTGTTGTAGCACAGAAGCCTCTTCAAAATAACCTTCAAAACGTGTTCATTGACGTCTAGCATACAACCTAAAATTAATGCCATTAGCTCTGCACAAAGGTCCTAACACAGTTTAAAAGTCTTTAATGGGGTAATGTGTTTCTTCAGGAGTATATTAATACATGTGTTCAGTTATTAACATGCGCTGCAGGTCTTTACATATAAAATCCTTGCAGAGGAGCTAACTGTGTAGCTTAAGGTATATTTCTGTGTTTCAAAAAGCAAAAATGGGTGCCAAAGCTCAGTTAACAACAGAAAAAAGACAGTCGATTGTAAATTTGAGAAATGAGGGCCAATCACGGGGGCAAATTGCAAAAAAAATTAAAAGTTTCTGTGACTGTGGTTGCTTGTGCCATTAAATGGTACGAAGAAACTGGTCAAAATAAGGACAGAAAAAGGTCAGGGCGACCAAGAACCACAACAGACTCATTGGACAAGTATATCCGAGTCACCAGTCTGCGCAACAGACGCATCACAGCACCTGAAATCAAAGCCCAGCTGAACAACTCCAGAAGTACAACAGTTTCAACATTAACCGTTCGGAGAAGACTAAGAGGGGCAGGATTAAAGGAAGAACTGCAGCAAAGAAACCAATGCTGAGAATCCAGAACAAAGAGAAAAGGCTAGCCTGGGCTTAAAAACACCAAAAATGGACTGTTGAGCAGTAGAAATTTGTCCTTTGGACTGACGAATCAAAGTTCGAAGTTTTTGGATCCAAACGCAGAGTATTTGTGCTGCGCAGAGCGGGTGAAAGAATGACACAGCAGTGTGTTGTGCCAACAGTGAAGCACGGTGGAGAATGTGATGGTCTGGGGATGTTTTGCAAGGTAGCAAGTTGGAGATCTCCACAAAGTCTCTGGAATACTGAACCAACGTGGCTATCAGAGCATTCTACAGCGCCATGCCATCCCATCTGGACTGCTACTAGTTGGCCAACAGTTCATAATGCAGCAAGACAACGATCCTAAACACACTTCCAAGCTGTGTCAGAATTACCTGAAGCAGAAAGAACGGCAACGTCAGCTCACAGTTCTGGAATGGCCAGCACAGTCCCCGGATCTGAATCCCATCGAGCTAGTGTGGGATGAACTGGATCGACGAGTGAAAGCCAAGCAGCCATTCAGTGCTCAGAAGCTTTGGGAGCTCTTACAAGAGTGCTGGCAGCAGCTTTCACCAGACTATCTTCTTTCTCTTGTTGAGCGCATGCCTCGAATTTGTTCTGCTGTAATTGCTGCTAGAGGAGGCTATTTTGATGAATCTAAAATTTAGACTTTGCTTTTGGTAAATTGTCCTGATTTGTTAAGTTCCCATGTTTGTACTTATGAATTTATCATGATAACTTAGTAGTTAATAAATAAAAAACTTTAAACAAAATAATTTGAAATTTATGAATATTTCAGGGTGTACTTAAACTTTTGACCGGTAGTGTATATATGATGATGTTTATTGGCAGGAGACAAATCCCATAAAAAGGTACAGTATCTATGAAGGTAATCAACGATACAGCAAATTGAACAGTAAGTTATAAAAAAAGGAATACAATAATTAACAATAATACACGTAAAGAAACGAGAAATCAAATAATAAAATTAGTAATAACAGCTTAATAAAAAGTACGGTAAATGGGATGGTTAATGCGAGAGTTAAGTGGAGCCATAGACAAACACTTTCATGCCAAGATGTCAACCATCTACAGTAAAAGACATAAAGCAGGACTGATGGATAGTTTGGACAATTAGATTGTCTGAGTTTTTAATTCTTCGCATTAGATTGTATTGAGCACGTCTTGTTACTTCAGGAAGGCTCGGAATGTTGCAGTTAACGAACATTTGAGAGGCTGAGCATCTTGGAGGGAACTTATGCAGCAGTCTATCGGATCTTTTGTGAAGCAAATTGAGGGTTCTGCCGGAGCAGAAAGTACGAAAAAGAGTGTCTTTAGCTTCACTTACGCAGAATTTGAAGTTCCTTATAATCACGTTTGCCTTAGCACAGTAACTTCGATATTGTTTCTTATGTATGTCGTCACTCGAGGAGCTGATGTATAGATATGTAAGTCTAAATATTTAAATTCTTGCGTCTGCTCCGTTGGTTCATCTCTCATTTTGAAAATAATAATAACAACTGTTTGGTTTGAGCTTTTAGGATGGAATTGCATAACCTTAGTTTTAGCAACATTAAAATTAATGTCATGGTTTTGTGAATATAATTCACACATTTTTATAAGATGATCCAGACCTTTCGGCGAAGGGCTTCTTAACACCATATCATCGGCATAGACCAAGTTATTTATCCTTACGTCATCTACACATCACTCTTGTCTTATGAAGAGAAACAATTAATCCATCAATGATAAGTATTCGTACAGATAAATATTTCACTTATATTCGTCCTTATCTTTTGTACCATGTGTACGATAGTTATGAAAAGTTTATCGTTCATTTGAAAAAGTTTAACAAGTAAAAAATTAGCTCAACTCCAACATAAAATGTAAAACATCAAAGAAAATTTAAAAAATAAATAAATAAATAAAATAAAAAGTTAAAATTTAGGAGTTTTCGTACATTTATTTACAAAATTATTTATACTTTCTACGTCCACCTTCGGCTTAAAGAATTTAAAATTTTTATTAGTAGTTAGCTGTTTATTGATTAGAGACTGTTGGCAATTCTGAATTCTAGAAATTTTTGTGTGTATCTTCATCGAAGACGGATGACTGTACATACCACTTTGTTGCATTCGCTAAAATGAACGGTATCACGACATCTAAAGGACTTGACGTTCTATCGACAAGCATTTTGTGGATTAGATTAAGTTATGTTGTTAGGTTTTTAGGGCGTCGATGTTGTTGTAGTCTTGTCGATCCGATGAGTAGAGGTACAAAAGAACGACGGCTTTTACTGTTATTTTAAATTACGTCCAAATGGAACGTATTGAAAGAAGGGACCTACACCCATTTTGTCGACAAAATCAAACACTCGGCACTCTAAAAACTGAACTTAACCTAACCTAACATAGCCTAACTCAGCTCAGCATAGCTTATAGATATATATGTATTTACATAAATATATATGTATATAAGGAGGAGATTGTAAACACGAATCGACCGGGGAAGTGCCCCGAGGGGGACGTTAGACAGGAGACGGAGTGCTTAGAACTCCCGTTTCTCCGGTTACTATCCTCCTTTAGCTGATCTTTTTCCGTGTCTCATGTACCCTGTGAGCAGTCCACCATGCTCTCAAACACACATTTCTCCCTCTATTATTCACTCACTACACATGCATGCATAGTGTATGATGGCATCGTTAGCTTCGGAGACCTTGATTTCGGCTCCCTTTCTTATAAAGTGGGGCATGTTTTGCGGCCGCCGGCTCTTGGCCCCTCCTTTCTATATATATATAAAAAACAAAAAAAAACCTTATCGTTTACGGTTCTTAAATATTACCTGACGTCAACCTTTCACGGTTTCTTTTTAATTTTGTTAAAAATGGTAATGAAAATTGACCGACATCGCTTAAAATGTCGATATTTAAAGAGAGTATTTATTGTCCATTCCCAAAGTGACTCTCTTTAAAGCTGGCGATATGTCAAAGGTGGAATTATTTGCCTAAACGTTGTGAATCGCTGTTGAAACGGTGATGGTGGTACGTTTTTAATTCATTATATTTTGTGCCATCTCATTTGCAAAACACTGTATTTTAATGATTTTCAATTAAAATAAAAGTATGGTAACACCGCTGCTAATGTCGCTACATACACGTTTTCGTCGCTGAGTTCGGTTTGTGTATTAAAGATTGTCACAAAGAGCGCACGCATTATATATATATATATATATATATATATATATATATATATATATATACAGGGTGGGCCGTAAGTTTCCATACATGGGAAAAATAAACATTTTTTTATGGACAACCATTTTTATTTATATAATATGCTCTACATGGTTGCCATTGTTTTGAAAACACATTTCAATACGTGTTCCCCACTGTTGATGAACACGCATTAGCACAGTTGACGTTATGCTTGTAATGGCGTTGGTGATACGTTCCTTTAGATGATTTATGTCTCGTATCTTTTCCTGATACACCATGGCCTTCAAGTGCCCCAAAGATAGAAATCAAGAGGGGTGAGATCTGGGGATCTGGGAGGCCACTCCACAGGACCACGCCGACCAATCCAAGCATCCGGAAACTGCTGATCCAAATACCGACGCACGTGAAGACCATAATTTAAATTTTCCTATGTATGGAAACTTACGGCCCACCCTGTATATATATATACACAGTATACACACATTTCAACTGCAAAGAACACGCAGTATAATTAACGTAAAGAACGACGCTTGTATAGAAGAACATTCCGCGCAAGATGAGGAGGGAGAACGAACAATTTCAATATATATACATATACAAGGTGTCCCGTAAGTCCTATCTCGTAGGAAAATTTATTTTAACCCTTTCATACCTGATTTTCGTTTACTTTTCATGCCACAGAAAACCACTTATGTTATATCTCCAGAATGACTAAAATCTCATAAAATTTGATGGTCTCATTTGCGCCCATACGCATGAAAGGGTTAAATTAAGTTTACAAAATTAATACATTCGAACTAAAATTGATGTCTTGTTTTGGAACCTTTTTTTTTTTGTTGTAGGTAGAATAACACGCAGTGGCTTAATATGGAAATGAGTTGCACTCGTGAGGAAAAGGCCTCCGCAGACCTTTGTGTGTTATTTTACCTGCAACCCCCCCAACAAAAACGGTCCCAAAATAAGACATCAATTTGAACATTTGTTTTAATTATAATATATTACTTTTGTAAACATAATTTAAAATAAATTTTCCTATGAGACCGGACTTATGGTACACCCTGTATGTATATACATATAATCAAAGGGGAAAATCTAGAAGTTAATATTTAATGACGGAATGAATTATATACTAAAATTTTTGAGCCTTTGTTAAAAGCAAACAAAAATTAAAATGAATTATAAACGAAATTTCTATTTACTTTTCCAAAATATAATTTTAATTATTTATTATCTGAAAAAATAATGAGTGAACAGATAATTCAGTATTAATCCTGCGAGAGAGGAATTATGAAAAGGAATTTATTCCTCATGAAAAGTTTTATCAAAATGGTCCTTACGCCAAGAACTAATTAGCGCTTTCAGTGCTGAAAGTAAATCCTGAAAGTAAATCCTGAAAATAATGGAGATTAATGGAACCTTTACAGTTATTTGTGTAAAAGTGAAATATTTCTATTTTATACACAAGTCGACAAATTTCAATATGTAATGCATTATATTTACGTATGTATGTATGTATATATGTTACAGACAGACTGTATATGGAACAAGGAACTCTCTGCGATATTGAATGTACGATAGTGGATGGTGAGGAAAAGGCCTCCGGAGGCCTTTTCCTCGGGTGTCTAATTCACTTCCATTTAGCCATTGTGCGTTATTCTACTCGCAACAAAGAAAAAGGTCCCGAAACGAAACATCAATTTCAATATTTGTTTCACTTCTAATGTGTTACTTTTGTAAATTTAATTTAAAATACATTTTCCTATGAGACCAGATTTATGGGACACCCTGATAGGGTGGCCATTTAAAAAGGAGGACACTGCGTATGTGGCCGTACGTTAACATATATATATGTTAACGTACGGCCACATACGCAGTGTCCTCCTTTTTGGAAATTTGGAAATGGCCACCCTAAGAACAGAGTGCTCAAAAGGCGGACTGTCCGCCTAAAGTCGGACGTCTGGCCACCCTACCTATATATATATATATATATATATATATATATGTAAAAGAACGTTCCGCACAAGATGAGGAGGAAGAACGAACAAATGAAAAATGAGGTTACCACCCGGGAATCGAACCCGGGATCTTCCGATTGCCGGTCAGATATGCTATCTGAGGCCCATGATGTAGTGGTTAGCATATCTGACCGGCAATCGGAAGATCCCGGGTTCGATTCCCGGGTAGTAACCTCATTTTCATTGTTCGTTCTTCCTCCTCATCTTGTGCGGAACGTTCTTCTACACAAGCGTCGTTCTTTACATTAATTATACTGCGTGTTGTTTGCAGTTAAAATGTATATATAGGTACGGCATGCGAAGGTGCCCCCTTAGGGCATTGGTTTCTGCTCGTATGTAGGAGAATTACGACATTTGATTAACTGAGGCCCATGGTGTAGTGGATAGCATATCTGACCGGCAATCGGAAGATCCCGAGTTCGATTCCCGGGTGGTAACCTCATTTTTCATTTGTTCGTTCTTCCTCCTTATCTTGTGCGGAACGTTCTTCTACACAAGCGTCGTTCTTTACATTAATTATACTGTGTTGTTTGCAGTTAAAATGTGTATACAGTATATGACGCGTTCGGTGGAGAAGGGGCGAACGCAACATTTTCGAATTATGCCACAAAATGCAGTTAAAGTTTGTAAACTTTAAACCTTTGTATTTTTCCGGTTTATTGAAATGTTGTATGATTTGAACACATATTGAGTAAAATATTGTTGTGTAATATGTCGATATAATAAACGCCAAGAAATTTTACAATATTATTTATTGATAGCTTCTGATGTTAACTGGTGTAATCCATTATTTGGTCCTCTTCGTCGAATGTTGTATTACCTGCTTCAACTGTTTCGGTTTCTTCCAGTTCCTTTAACAATCTTGTATAATAGTTCACTGCAGTTGCAGGCATTAGGTCTGATAATTCTTTAGATCTTTTATTTTTTTCCTTAGTTATTGGCAGCAATTGGGAATACTTTGGTTGCAGTGTCTGCTGGGCTAGATGAATAAACTGACACTGTAGTATTTTTTCCCTTTCTGCAGTCTGACGGGATGGCTATTATCTGGGGTTGTGCGGTATGCAGTAGATATTACGTAGCTTCTTTGTGTTGAAAGTCAATATTAACTTTCTTGCATCTGTAAATTTAGTAGTTGTTTCCTAATGACAATGCACGTTTTAGAACGTCAAAATCGAGAAAATCAGCCTGTTTCATTTCTACAACTAGGAAGCGCTGCGAAACGGCTGTAGTTATGGCCGTAACAATCTTTTTTGTGTAAATAATATTGCTGTAATTATTTTTTCTATTTTGTTCAATTTGGCCAAATGAGCATCACAGAGCATTGTCGAGTGACCAGAAAGTAGATAGATGTGTTCAATGTGAAGCAATGATGCGGAGTGAATTTCTCTGAGATACATTAAAACCTAAATTTTACCGTGAAAGAGTGCAGACTAACATCTAATTTTTGCGTAGGTAAAGCAAGGTTTTAAAGGATATTATACGACAAAAAACTCATTTTTCGAATTTTGTGGCGTTCGCCCCTTCTCCACCGAACGCGTCATATATACCGGGTGTCCGAGAATTATCTGTACAATTTTTGGCTGTTATTAAAAGTCAACCATGAAGTGTAGAAATTCCAGTGTTATCCCATTTTACAGAGAATCTCATTAAGTTTTTTCTGATACCACGTTTTGACAAGTTTTTTAGAAATGTACGCGGGTGACAGACATTGATGATTTAAAAGCAAGAATCACAGCTGCTATTGAGCGAATTGATGTGGATATGCTGCAGCGTACATGGCACATTTGGAGTATCGATTGGATTTTTGCGAATCACTAATGGTGCACATATCGAATGTTTGTAACAACGTTCCTTTAATAAAAGAAACTTTTGAAAATACAGATTCTAAATAATCTTGTTTAAGAATTTTATGTGTGTTATCAAGAATTTTATTAAAAGATGAAATTGTACAGATAATGTTCGGACACACTGGAATTTCTAAAAAACTTGTCAAAAATTGGTATCAGAAAAAACTTAATGAGATTCTCTGTAAAATGGGACAACACTGGAATTTCTACACTTCATGGTTGACTTTTAATAACAGCCAAAAATTGTACAGATAATTCTCGGACACCCGGTATATAAGGGCTATACAAAATGATTCACCTGATTTCAAATGAGAATATCTTTTAATGTTACAAATACAGAGTGATTTGTGATACATCAACCAAAAGAAAAACTGTCCAAATTTTGTCTCTCATCTCATAAATGCTCTATGTGACTTCCCCTAGTTACACGAGCAACGTCGACACGATAGTCGAATTCCTCCCATACTCGCTCCAGCATGTCCTCAGACACGCGCGGTCGTCCTGTGGATTTGCCTTTACACAAACATCCTGTTTCCTCGAACTGCCGATACCACCGACGGATGCTCTGAGCACCCGGTGGATCTGTTCTGTAACGTCGACGAAACTCACGCTGCACTGTGACTACCGAATTACAGCTTGAAAACTGCAACACACAAAACGCCTTCTGCTGTGCGGACGCCATTTTCACACTGACTGTTTGTTGCTAGGCTAGGCCACGGCGTGACTTTGGAGCCCTCTCGCGGTGATCTTGTAAAACTCGGAGATTTCCTCTTTCATGTAGTGTATGCCCAGTTGATGCACGGTTGATAGGTACTGAAGTATTCTCAGTTGAAATCGGATGAATCATTTTATATATATATATAAAGGTCGTGTCTTATCAGTATAATTCTGTAAAACATAATAACCCCATTATTCGCCAAACAATCAACGCTTTCAAAGTGTTCCTTTTTGTCAGTTAAAAAGATTAATTAAAAATTTTTTTTTTTTAATATTTTACTTCTTTTTTTTTTACAATAAAATTTAATCCTCAAATAATTAATTAATTTTTTTAAGCTATTTTTAAATTTCAAAATTAATTCGTTAGTTTTTTGGGGGAAGTTAACGTTTAAAAACACTCATTGTGGCAGCAGTTTCTCTTAAAACCAACCGTCCGTCAGGACAGGTGAGGCGTCGACATTCAGTGTACGTTTTACGTTACAGTTCACTGATTACACCCATTTTGGGAATTAAAATGGTATATTGAATACACACACACACACACACACACAATGTCCCAGAGTCTGACGTAAGAAATTAACTGTAAAAAATGGGTTACTTTCAAATTCTTTAAATAATAATTTGATTGGTAACTGTACATTGCGTAATTTTTTAAAACGGAGGTTCTCAACCTCCTTGGGTCGACGTATCATTTTTACAGCCATGTTCTTCTAAGTACAAAACCACTTCAGGAATGAAAGGTGAACGTTACCACCAAATAAAACCCTTAGGGAGGAGACTGTAGTGTTAAATACTGAATTTTCAACCTTATCTAAAAAGTTATATATTTGTATTGAATCAAAATCTTGATTTTGGCCTGCCTCGCTCTTAATAGTTAAAAAATTTGAAATCATGAACGGTACATTGGATAGGTTGCAAATTAACAGTCGGAAAAGTTGCCTGTTATTCATTTACATCTAATATTACTTTCAAAAACATCGTGTAAATAATTACCAAGTTGCGTATTTATAACCTTCTCGCGTACCACCTAAAAGAGCTTCGCGTACCATCGGTGGTACGCGAACCACGAGTTGGGAATCGCCGTTTTGAAAAATTTAGAAACTGGAATGTAATTGAGGTATTTTGTATACTTAGGGAAAGTTTCCGACAGTAATGGCACAAAATTTTACGGATAGGCCACAATAACCAATGGATGACATTACTTTCGCTGCATTCACAGACACGAATTATTTTATGCGGACTAAAATTTAGTTTTGAAAACTAAGGCGTCCATGACTGAAATTTTAATTCCTATTTGAAGGTAGACGATACTATTTGTTTGTAGATTTTTTTTAAAACCTCGAAAGAAATATTTGATTTTTCATTTAACTTCTTCCTCCGTAATTTTTACGTTATTTTTCATGGATAATAAGTCGAAATATTTGTATTTTTAAGAAGAAAGATTAAAAATAGGAGGTACTACGGTAAATTGAAATAAATATACAGAAAAATAACTATTTATCAGCTTTGATTCATTTTTTTCCTAGAAGTATGCAACGTATGTCCAAATTTGTAGAGAAAGCGTATGAAAAGAAATATTTTTAGGGTTACACGAATTTTCAGCTTCAATTTTTTCAATAATAAACTCAAAATACAAGAAGATAAATATTAAATGCAAAAGAACTTTACTTTTTTCTACGTGAAGGTCAAAATATGAAAATAAAAACCCACTCTAATAGACAGAGTTTATTTCCACGACAGTTTCGACGCCCACTGGCATCCTCCTCGGGCATCCACCCGAGGAGGATGCCAGTGGGCGTCGAAACTGTCGTGGAAATAAACTCTGTCTATTAGAGTGGGTTTTTATTTTCATAAGATAAATATTTTATATGAAAGAAGTTGACATTGAATGTTTTTCAGGCTTGTATGAAAACGACTAAGTATATACACAGCTTTACTAACAAAAAGCAGGAAAAAGGTTTTGTGGGAGAAAGTGGCGTATGGTGGGGTGGAGTGGGGAGGCTTTCAAGTTCAAAGCAATATATCTGAATTCAAGCTTTATTTGGAAAGAAATGTTTTATGGGGTTTATAGTATAAAGGTGGTCAGGACCAAGTCTCGAGTTACTACGATCAAATCCGGGGAGAAGTATATAAAGAAGTTAAAGAAGTGAGGCAACTAAAAAAAAAAGTTATAACTTCAGAAGTTTTTATCCAATTAGATTGAAAGTTAGTACGAGTACTCTACAAATTAATGTAGGAAAACGACGCAAATTTAATCCAAATCGGTTACTACGATCAAATCCGGGGAGAAGTATATAAAGAAGTTAAAGAAGTGAGGCAACTAAAAAAAAAAGTTATAACTTCAGAAGTTTTTATCCAATTAGATTGAAAGTTAGTACGAGTACTCTACAATTAAATGTAGGAAAACGACGCAAATTTAATCCAAATCGGTTTATAAGCAAAGAATTTGCGAGCAACACCAACATCTGCCCCTTAATTTCTAATTAGTTCCTTTTAAGCAAAATGAAAAATAACTTTTTGTAGGGGAAATTATTTCCATGGTAAATGTTAGTCAGAATATGTAATTACCAAAAAACGGAACTTTAAGCCAGAAGGATGTTTCGTCACTGTTTGTGGTGTTAAATACAAAATTCAAAGGGAAAAACCCCCCAAAAAAACCCCCCTTCCCGGTTGTCAAAACATCTTCCAACTTTTAAGGGGCAAGTTTTTGTGTCTCTTCTTAAGAGTTCCGAAAAGTGTGTAAATAAGTTTCGCAATACCAGACTTCAGTACTAAATTATTGGTTAGGTTTGACGTCACCCTCTTGTTTATGAGATTACATGTCGAAGTTACTCCGAACTTTTTAATGGAACGTTTATTCGACAAATATGGTTCGTTACTGTTAGACCACAACACGTTAAGTTCTTCAATTGAAGTGACGATAAATCGTTTAATTTTTAACGATGAAATTTATAAACGGATAGTTGGGGTTTAAGATAGCCAGTGTTGACCAATTTTTTTTTTTTTTTTTCCTGGTTTCAGATATGTTGATGACACCCTTTTAATTTTAGATATTACTCAAGATTATGTGACTTTTGTAAATCATACAAATTTCATTATTTTGGCCATAAAGTTAACGCATGAAATAGAATATTTTCATTTTTAGAAACTCGTATGACAAACATTTTCTGTACAATTTATACGAAACTTACCTATGCAGATACTTACGTAGTTTCGGGGGAAAAAGTTCGCCTAGAAAAAAAATTTGTAAAAAACAAAAACCCATTTCGTTACTGATTAGTAATTTTTTATGCTTAGAAATTTTTAGGCGAACTTTTTTCCGAAATTGTAGATAATTTAGTTTCTCCTATCGTTGAACACCAAAGGAAAAGTAATATTGGTACTAATTTCTTTCATAAACAAATTTTTAGAAACTCTGATGGCAAACCTTTTTTTACAGTATATAGAAAACTTACCCATGCACATACTTGTGTACAGTTTCGGGGAAAAAGTTGGATCAATGGAAGAAAGCCACCCCCAGCCTCCTGGGGTCAATTGTACGCCCTTAACGATTGGTTAGGTTAGGTCGTTATATTTTCGTTAGTTAGCCTTATAAAGCTAACTAAAGAAAGCTGGGGGTGGCTTTCTTTCATTGATCCAAAAAGTTCGCCTGAAAAATTTGTAAAAAGCATAAAAAATTACTAATTGGTAATGTTTCCAATATTTTATTCGTTTTTGGTATGGTATGGCGCGTATATATGATGGTTGGTTGATGGGGCTGTTTAACCTCCTTCGCAACATCTTGGGTCATATGACTGAGGGGACCTACAGCTTTACGTGAGATCCGAACTATCTAAGGGTCGCTACATCATCCGGACGCGGAGGACGGTCTCCCTTCCAACTACTCTCCAAACCCAATCTCGCTTAACTTTGTTGTGTGTATATGAACGTATCATCAAATTTTTTCAGTTTCACGATATTCTATTCAACTGCCTCGACGAGAGTTCGAGCCCCACTAGCTCCGAGTTCCCAACTTTACCTTTTGCCTCGTATTAAAACATATTTATATTACTGAACCTTTTAAGAAATTATAACCGACAATTCATTTCTGTCGCGAAACAAAGCAAAAAGAAATTATTTTTGTCAAATTGACGTACTTTATCTTCATTTATAAAGATTGTTCAGGATTAGTACTATATTTTTTGTCCCAAACTTTACTGCTTTAAGTTTATTGGCATCTAATTATGAAATAATTACTGAACAAAAGAGTAATATTAAATCTTTTTTTTTTTTTTAAAAAGGCCTCGAACTTCAGTACTCTGGAATCAAGTTCACGAATTTAGGGTAACGTTGCCAGTGGTCGCGCATCAGTGCCGATGTTCCGCACTTGACTTAAAAAATAGAATATTTGACTTAGAAAAAAAATACTAGAAAAATCCTACAAAATACTAGAAATAATGTTTCACATGAATTTTATTTTCTTCACTGTAAAAGCATTTTGTGGGGAGTTTTTTTAAGTCAAATGCGTGACATTAGGACCGATGCCGCGACCATTGGCAACTTTATCCTACACAATTTCATACGATGAGTGTCCTTCTATACAAAAAAAACAAAAAGAATTCTGTTGTCTCAAGTAACTTAAAAAAGAAAAGACAAGTTTTGAAGACCTTCTCTCGTATCTAAAGAAGTTATGTATCATTAAAAGAAGTTTTTTTTATATCATTTGACAAGAGGCTTTTGATATCCAAAAGAAGAAAAACTTCCCCCGTCGTAAAGAGAGTAAAAGTTGTAAATTTGGATGGTTTTATTTTTAACTGTATTTATGTAGGAGAACCATTTGATGCAAAGCTGGGCACTTGCGGTTTTTTTTGCGGTACTGCGGTACTACCGCACTACCAAACCGGTACCGCATAACGCAGTACCGCAAAGGATCGCTGAAAGTACAGGCTGTACTTTCAGCGATCCTTTGCGGTACTGCGTTATGCGGTACCGGTTTGGTAGTGCGGTAGTACCGCAGTACCGCAAAAAAAACGCAAGTGCCCAGCTTTGAATTTATTTTGATGGCATAAGAAAAATGTATCAGTACTCTTATAGTTTAAGGTTATCAGGTGAGGAAGTTGTTATTAACCCTTTCCGGCCCAGTAAGTTTGGGGGAGGCGTGCCCATTATAACCCATAAAGGCATATACTTGTGTCAAATTCGCGAATAAATCAGGCCGAAAGGGTTAAATGTACAAAACAAAATAACAGTTTTAGTTTGGAAAATTCCGAGATTATTTATGGATCTGAGTATACAGGGTGTCCATAAAAGAATCGTACACAAATTCTATTTGAAATAAGCTAAATTTGTATGATTATTTTGTGGACACCCTGTACCGGCTGGAGCATCCAATTATAGAATCAATTATCATGAAACATCATGATAATCACTAAAGATGGCCAGAAACTGGTATAGCTCTCAGGCCAACGGATGTGGCCCATTGTTCTAACTCTCGATGGTGCTGGTAATAATAATAATAATAATAATACGAGAGTCGAACCCCCGATCTCAGTGTCTTCACAGGGAAATTGTGTTCCCCACTGAGTTACGGACGCTGGCTTATTATTATCAAACCGACAATGAATTTGAATATAAACGAAAGTTCTTGTGGAGGATAATAAAAAAAAGTTTTCCCAGAAATACCTTTTATAAATATTTTGTTTGGGGGTACACCTTTTCTGGGGTGGGGGGGATCACCCTGTATATTTTTATTCTATCATTAATTTTATTCTCCTTCAGAAAATTTCAAGATTTAAATGCGTCCTAAATCGAATTATCCCCTCAAGTAGACTGAGACAGTCATTGCACGAGCGCATTGCCATTTATTTGCCTGTATTTTTTTTATTTCGGTTTTATTTCGTCTTTGCCCGTATTTGGTGTTGAGAAATTGTCTTTTTTAAACTTTTTCTATTTCATTTTATTTTTATTTACTCTTTTATTGGTTGATGAGAAACACATTGAAGCTTCGAAAGCGCCCTTTTACTATTCTTAATTCAGCAAATATATTTTACTATGTACCAACGTTCAGTTTTCCACACACACCACACACACACACACACACACCTCGGTAGTAGGTTTCAAGAAATTTTAGTGTAATATATGACTCAGAGTTGATATAGGAAAACACTGGTGATGCAACTTGAGGTCCTTGGACCCAGGATTCAAATATGCTTATTTCACGCAGTTAAGTCACAGTTGGCCCAGAAACGTGTTAATCGAGTGTTACTCGTCTTACGTATTAAAACACGTAAGTGATTTAGCTGAAGTTCACGCACTACATTCGCAAAAATTGAAATATTTTGGCCTGGATCGGTCCAGGAGTTGCATCATCAGAAAACACAATCATGAAGAATGAGAAGAACCGTGATTAGTTGATAATGGCCAATCACAGTTGGTTTTTCAAACGTTTATGGACGGACTTCATACCCCTTCATGGAACTTAAGAAAAGGTGGGAACAATCATTTAATCTATGTTGCACAGTTACAAACATCGGGATATACTGGATCGTAAGGTAAATGTAGTAGCCAAGTGTAGCGAGACTTTTGGAGTCGATTGTACATATATTTACAGAAGAAACTTAACATTCATAAGAAATGTTTGTTTATCTTGAACATGATAATATTTGAAAACCTCCTACGTATTAAAAACCCCAATTTTACAGAAGTAAACTCGATTGACGTGTCTGACGTAGATGAGTAAAGCCACAATCTGTAATAATAATAAAAGGACGTGTGTGTGTGTGTGTGTGTGTGTGTTCCAACCATAACTCCAAAATGGAAGCAGTTACAAACATGAAACTTCACACACACATATTGATTAGGTCCCGAGGTTGTGCACCTGGGTGTTAATAAATTAAATAATTAATTTAAAAAAATTAAATGACGTCATCAAGATCATTGTTATTACGTATATATATATATATATATATATATATATATACACTGTGTATATATATACCGAAACCTATGGTAAAATTATTGAATAACCGGTTAGGTTCATTGAATGCCAGGTTAGGTCAACTGTACGCCCTTGACGATTGGTTAGGTTAAGTCGTGATCTTTTCGTTACCCGAGCATTCAATTAATCTAATCGGGCATTTAGTTCCGAACCGGGCGTTTAATTAACCTAACCGGGCATATATATATATATATATATAGCGTACAACATCTACCCCAGCAACGCTGGGTCGCTTCGCCAGTGAAAAATAAATTTATTGCAGCACAAGCTTTCGATCTATATTAAGGTCTCCACCAGGTGCGACTGAGGAGGGATGGAGGCGGGTATATATATATATATGAGAGAGAGAGAGAGAGAGAGAGAGAGAGAGAGAGAGAGAGAGAGAGAGAGAGAGAGAGAGAGAGAGAGAACTGCTTCAGTACCTTCTTCAGTCACACCCAATGAAGACTTCAGGATAGGCCGAGATCTTGTGTTCGAATAATGCTATTTTTCATTGTCTTCATGCCCTTAATTTTGGCCGGCATTACGACATCTGTTGGACTCGGCATTCTTTCGACAAGCATATTATGGATTAAATTAGGTTGTTGTTTTTTTTTTTTAGTGTTGATGTCATGGTCTCGTCGATCCAATGGATATAGGTTCCTTAATTCAACTTTTGGAAGTTGAACGTTAAGCATACATATTCACTTAAATGTGTAATGTCTGTAGATCGTCTATGAGCGTGTTTTTTTTTTTTTTTTTTGGTTGGGAGGTAAACACGGCCAAATTCCTTCATTTGCATTATTCATCATTTGCATCATTTACAAATGGGCTCCTATCGTACGAACTAATGAGGCGTGCTCGATACAGTAATTGAACACACACACACACACACACCCACACACATATATATATATATATAAATTATTTCACGAAAGTAACACGTGAATAATATTTATGATGAAAATAACCACGAAGGAAAGAGAAAACAATGGTGTCCCATTCTGCGTTTTCTTTTTCCTTCGTGGTTATTTTCATCAAATAATAATAATATATATATATATATATATACAGGGCGTCCCAAAAAAATGTATACACACTTTAACAGCTGATAGCTCAATTGATGTTTCTTTCTTTCCAAGTTAAACCCATTAGAATTAATAATGGCAGTCAGACTAAGCTTTGAACAAAGGAAATTCATTCTAAAATGCTACTGGAAGTGTGAAAACGCAGTTGAAGTGCAAAGACAGTTTAGGAGGGAGTTTCAAACAGATCCACCAACGCGACTTACCATCACTCGAATTAGAGATAAGTTTGAAGCCGATGGAACTGTTCAGAATGTCCACAAGAAGCGTTCCGGAAGACCACGGACATCGACAAGCCCCACAAAGCAAGAAAGAGTACTGGAAACGTATCACCAAAGTCCAAGAAAATCTGTGCGGCAAGCGAGTCGTGAGGTAGGAATTTCAGAATCGTCTGTCCAACGCATTTTGAAGCGCTGTCAATGGAAAAGTTACATTCCAAGATTAGTCCATGCTATTAATGAAGATGATGATGATCCGGACCGAAGAGTGGAGTATTGCGAGTGGTACTTGGCACGATGTGGATGTGGATTGGACGAAGGGGTTTCGTAGAATACCCTCCGCGTTCACCAGACCTCACACCACTAGACTTTTTTATGGGGATACTTAAAAGACAAAGTCTACGCTATAAAACCTGCAACAGTCGCTGAATTGAGAGCAGCCATTGAACGAGAATGCACACAAATACCAAACGAAATGTTTCGTGATGTTTGCGATTCCATTGCTTCGCGTTATCAGCAGTGCCTGGACCAGAACGGACGTCAGTTTGAAAACAGGCGTTGACAAAACAATTAAATAATGTCTGTAGATTCTATTACATTTTGAAAATGAAATGTATTTTAATAAACACTGCCTTTATAAGTATTTAAAGTGTGTATACATGTTTTTGGGACGCCCTGTATATATATATATATATATATATATATATATATATATATATATATATATATATATATATATATATAATATACGAGCGAAGAGATCAAACACATCAGTTGAAATTACTGAATTCCGTACATACATTTGCCGGCCGCATTCTGTTATCAAATGATAACGCTATTTGCTTGTTTTTGATCTCATTGGTATGGAAAGCAGGAAACCATTTATTTGACGATTGATTCTCCACACGATCCTCCTCCTCTTTAAATCTCCCCCACCACCACCTCACACCTCCCTCCCTCATACCCCGAAAATGAATTCAAATGGAGGATTGTTGGTTTAGAAACGGTGTTATAATTGTCTTTGTATTCTTGTCACGCTTCGATGCGTGATCTCCTGCAGTTTAGCAAGATCCTCATTCGCATCTCCTTCAACAGCCTCTTGACGTTGCGTCTCAACACCTTTCATCGTGGTCTTAATCTCTCTTCAGCGTATCCTGTCACGTCGTAACATTGCTTCGCGTAGATCCGCTAAGTGAAGCGACGTTTGTTCGGGTTAGTAGATGGATAGGTGACCATTCTTTCCGCGTTCGGGTCATATGTAGGGACTCGTAGATGGTTAGGATTCCACGTATGACTGGTTGTTAGTAGAGAAGTTAAATCATGCAGTTAAGATCAGCGATGTGAAACAACGTTGGTTTTAGTTAGTTGTTGAATGGGGAATCCTCTGCCTTTAGATGCTACTTCGCATTCCATCCGAAGCCGTGGATCCCTATCTATTATTTGTCCCCAGGTTGTTGAAATATTAAACTTTTTCTTTTTACTCTCTCTCTATGAAGTTCACCTTACAAATTTTCTTGCTGACGCCAGACGATTTTTTAAAATCGCGGGTGATACCCCAAACAGGCCCATAGTCAGCTTTTCCTAGCAAAAGTGGAGTGGAAAGGTACAGAGAATGAAGCCAGGGAACAATATGGCGCACACAAAGATCGTCAGGGTCTGGGGGGCGTGTGAACACTTTCCTTAATACCTGAATCAGATCTTATTTTATATATGATATGACCAAAGTGTGTGTGTGTGTGTGATAAGTGAAGTAATTACACACAAATATCTGCACCATTATTTACTTTTGACTCTTAATAATAAAATAAAGAAAATTTATTCCTAATTTGGAAATGGATAAAAAAAGCAAACTTAAATAAAAGAAATTTTTAAATTCTCTTCTTGAAAAAAATTAAATATCACCAACATCTGTCATTCAAAGAAAATTTTTTTTTTTTTTTGCAGGGGAGGGGGCCCCGGGGCTCGAACGAATATCGGTCCGATTGAACGACCTTTTATAGCCACTCGAAATGTTAGTGTGATAATTAATTTTTCTCGATGAACCAAATAATATATTTGAAAATCTTTGCTGGTTATTTATTTAGCGTTTTGGCCAGTTCGGTTTAATGCCCATCTCCTTGACTAAACGTAGTCGGAAGCAAAGATTAAACTTGTTATAAAATTCAAATTGCGAACACCAGATGCGGACATTGTTGACAGATCATTTTAGCTCTCGACATTAGCTAAATTCCCAATCTTAAACATGGTATTTACATCAATAGCTGCAACACACACACACACACACACACACACGTTTGGCTTCCCTACAAAACTGCGACACTCACACTTTCTTGCATATTCAGTTTTGTATGGCGCCAGTCACCCAGTTTTAAAACCCTAATAACTCTAACCAAACCTAATTTAAGGTTGCATAACCTAACCTAACATAGTCTTACCTTAATTACATCCCCTTTTTTTCTGATAAAAGATAACATTTATAAAGATAATTCACTGCGGCACCGCAAATGTCGGAATACGCACGTTCGTGGCGTTACGGGCTCTGCGTGTATCCGCAAGATCGTCGCGACTCCGTAGGTAAGACACACACGTGTGTGTGTATATATATATATATATATATATATATATATATATATATATATACAGGGTGTCCCATAAGTCCGTTCTCATAGGAAAAATTATTTTAAATTAAATTTACAAAAGTAATACATTTAGAACTAAAACGAATGTTCAAGTTGATGTCTTGTTTTGGGACCTTTTTGTTGTTGAGTTACACTGGTGGGGAAAAGGCCTCCGGAGGCCTTTTCCTCACCAGTGCAACTCACTTCCATATTAGCCATTGCGTGTTGTTGTATCTGCAACAAAAAAAAGAAGGTCCTAAAACAAGACATAAATTTGAACATTTGTTTTAGTTCCAATGTTATTACTTTTGTAAATTTAATTTAAACTAAATTTTTCTATGAGACCGGACTTATTGGACACCCTGTGTATATATATATAATGCAACCAAACATGACATAAGGATTTTATTCATTTTTTCCTCATTTGTCTTCCTTAACTTTCATCTTTTATTTCATTTTTACAACTTTTCTGAGTACTTTTCAGTACTTAAAGAAAGAAAATAAAAATTTGCGGCCAAACTTCTTGTATCTGACGCTTCGGGACTCCCTTATTAAAGCGAGATAAGGGGGGACTTCATGATGGTTTTCTGTCGATATTTTTCTTGTGGATTTTTTATTTTTTTATTTATTATTGTGCTTCGCTTCGCTCGTGGGAAATAATTGTCACCTTGTCTCGCCTACAGTTACGAGGTTACGTCCTTTATACGGGTGTCCGAAAATTATCTGTACAATTTTTGGCTGTTATTAAAAGTCAACCATGAAGTGTAGAAATTCCAGTGTTGTCCCATTTTACAGAGAATCTCATTAAGTTTTTTCTGATACCAAGTTTTGACAGGTTTTTTGGAAATTCCAGTGTGTCCGAACATTATCTGTACAATTTCATCTTTTAATAAAATTCTTGATAACACACGTAAAATTCTTAAACAAGATTATTTAGAATCTGTATTTTCAAAAAGTTTCTTTTATTAAAGTAACGTTGTTACAAACATTCGATATGCACCATTTGTGATTCGCAAACATCCAATCGATACTCCAAATGTTGCCATGTACGCTGCAGCATATCCACATCAATTCGCTCAATAGCAGCTGTGATTCTTGCTTTTAAATCATCAATGTCTGTCACCCGCGTACATTTCTAAAAAACTTGTCAAAACTTGGTATCAGAAAAAACTTAATGAGATTCTCTGTAAAATGGGACAACACTGGAATTTCTACACTTCATGGTTGACTTTTAATAACAGCCAAAAATTGTACAGATAATTCTCGGACACCCGGTATATACAGTATATATTATATATATATGACTAGGGTTTTATAAATATCTTGAAGTCACTGGCCAGCATTGTGTAGCAGGTTATGAAGGCAAAATAAGAACTGAAAACAACTCTCTCTCTCATCACAGCCCACTAATTACTGTAACTTGAATTTTTAAAGATAATTTGTGGACATCCTGTATATTTAACGTACACTTAACTTCTAAATTAACACCTTAAATATTAAAATCGCACTCTGAGCAAATTAACTCGCACCTAACTACTGTTTAATATACAATATTTGGGTAAATATCAGATTCACGACAATGAATTTTACATCTTAAGTTATTATTCAATATTAGGTTGGGTTAGGTTAGGTCAGCTTAGCTTAGCTTGTTAGGTTAGGTTAGCTTAGGTTAGCTTAGCTTAGCTTAGCTTAGCTTAGCTTGGGTTAGGTTCAGGTGATTATTTTGAACTAAAGAAATTCATTGTCGTGAATCTTAAATTTTACCCAATATTTATATATTTTGCAAATGAGGCGGGATGCTGGAGAGGGGTCCGACCGCAGGTCGATACTGAACCGTCGTTCGAACTCGCGTAAAGTAACATAAAGTAAGTAAGCATATAAAGTAACAATAATAATAAGGATAAACGGAAAGAGTAAATGTGGGGCCAGAAAACGGGTGACTTTGAACTTAGCGTGGACGGAAACAGACTAAAAAATGAGCTGGAGGACTCTCCACTGTTCACGCTGATGACGTTATTCAACACACACACACACACACACACACACGCGCGCACACACACACATGCGCACACACATACACACTTGCAGGCAATTCCTCGTTCCTTGAAAAATTCGAAGCAAAACTTTGGCCTTAGAATGGGATTCACGTATGAAACCAACAGATCAAAATATTAAAATATATAATTAACGCATATACGCAACTATAAAACGTGTCCAGAATATCTGCACAAACTTCTCAAATAAATACAAACAATATAATAAAATCACCATTACATATCACAGTATTGTATAAATAATAACTTTAGTATAACACTTAACCATTAAAACGTAACTGCAAAGTTTATAAACTTTTAGGTGAAACATTTCTTTGCGCAGAAATGTTTCGAAACTTACATTTCTCTCGTTCAGCACCAACGTTAGCAGACTTTTATTGCCTGTCCAAAACTAAGTTGGTTTAAACACTTCCGATAAACTGGTAAATATTAAGTTCCGGAGAGAGCAGTATTTTTGATGAAGTCGAAACTTGTTAAAAAGATCGTGATTGGCCGAGGTTGGTCACGTTGGGAAATAACTGACCAGTCTAAACGACCACCTACCTTAGCGTAATCTAGTTTTCGTGAAACTTAATATTAGCTGATAAACAATGCAAAATCTACATTTTATGAACATTATTATTATTTTACAAAACCTTATAAAAAACATTTATTTGCAATAATAATTACCACTGAAATAGTAGATTTCTATATTGAAATAGTAGATTTCTATATTGAAATAGTAGATTACTATATTGAAATAGTAGATTTCTATTTCACACCAAATGAACTTCACCAGTAAATTCCTTTAGTGTTTTAAAAACGATTTTGGTCTTCAAAACACAAACACCGACAGCCTTGTCATAGCTGATACAACTCATTTAATACGAACCCTAATGTTCTTTTTCCTCACCGCATGCATTCATTTCAAGTGAACAAAAGACGATCGCACACACTCATACACGTATTCATACGTACTCTCGCAAAAAAAGGTTGCTCTTAATCTAATATAGTCTTGGTAGTTGTGTATATGTTACGTGTAAGCGGTTTCACGGTATGTAAATTGACACTCTCGCGAGAGGCCAGATTTCTGGTTTATTATATGTATACTGTATATCTTTGGTCAGTTATTTTGTTAGTTAGAAAGTCGCAACTGAAAAAATAAAACCTTAAAATCGCTAAGCTCTTCGAGGAGCTCCGCTCCACTCTTCGTTCAGGGATTTCTTAACTTATATCTTCTAGTACGGTTATAGGTTATATATTATAAAGTGTTTCCACCTCGTGGGTGTACGGACGTTTGTTTCCGCTCGGTGCTAATACCAAAATAACTAGTGTTTATAAATTCAGCGGTAAATTCTATCCTATACCTGTGTGTGTGTGTGTGTGTGTGTGTGTGTGTGTGTGTATAAAGTATCAGTGAATACGCAAAACTAATTTAAATGAAGGCCGGTGGCATACAGCATGCATAAAGAAAGACATGAAATATAAATTGAAAACAATTCGAACGGAATAACAACTTCGTGAAATTTTTCCAAGAGGTCTATAGAAAAGGAAGAGAACCGTAAAGGAGAAGCTTGAGATTTCGCAGACGAAATTCGAGAAGCAGAAAGGAAATAGAGGAAATAAAGTGGAAGGGGGAAAATGGCAAAAAATATATAAAAAAATGTGAGAGTTGCTGTAAATCCAGAAAGTTGAAGAGAGTTGGATTATGTTTAATGGAATGCTCCGCGTACCAGCTCAGCGATTGCAAAAATGAAGTAGACCAGACCACGGGCTTAAAATCTTAAAATGCATTATGTGCAATGCATTTAAACATTACGAATGCATAAACTTGGATAAAAAGGACAGGAAAATGATGAATAGAATAAACAACAAAATCATAGGCTTTTATGACTTCGTGTGCGTCGAGTGCGTGGAAAACAATAGGGAAGCAGTACAAACGGGAAAGGAGAATGTTGAAATAGAAGAATCAATTGCCGCAGGTTCACCGACAGAAAACCAGAAAACGTCAGAAAACGTCAGAAAACGCCGACACAAACGAAAATACGATTCAGGACATCGAGGGAAACACGCTACAGGGAGGCGCAAAAGTAGCCATAGAAGGAGAAATACCCCTTGCACAAGATAGAGAGACGATGAATACAAATGAAAACACACACAAAAATAAAAAAACATTCAGTAGGGAAGAAGTGGTGGTAGAACAGAGGAAAGAAATTTAATTTCATAGGACTCTTAAGGAATCTAAACGACGGACCATATGCGAATATTGCAAAATAGGTTCGTGCAAATATGGCTCAAACTGCATGTATAGTCCTTCAAAAAATGTTTCTACATGATAAGGAATGAAAGTTGCAAGTACGGAACAAACTGCTCCCATTCCCACCCTTCTATGTGCAGTCATTCAATTAGAGAGAAAAAAATGCCTAAGTTAGTTCAACTTTAACATACAATGTAAAACATCAAAGAATTTGAGGAAAGAAAAAAATACTAAAATGCAAAAGTTTTTGCATATTTATTTACAAAATTAATACTTTGTGTGTCCACCCTTGGCTTGAAGAATTAAATTTTTTTATCAGTAGTTCGCTGTTCATTGATTAGAAACTTGGCATTTCTGAATTTTAGAATTTTCTCTGTGAATCTTCATGGAAGACGGATGACTGTACAAACCACGAGTAAGCAATGGGACGTCGTGGTAAAGAGCTGTTTACAGATCTTGAGAGATCTATTATTATTGCACATGAATCTGGAAAGAGTTATAGAAAGACAGGAGAAGAACTTTGAATTCCATTTACAACGGTTCCTGCACTTATAAAGAAATGGAAAGGCTTTGGAACAATTAAAACTCTGCCAAGGTGTAGACGACCTTGGAAGATTTCAGAACGTACGGCTAAACGGATTGAAAGAATGGCTGGTGGGAATCCCCGAGTGACTGCGGGTGATATTTACCAAACATTAAGACTGTCTAAGATTGAATTGCACGAAGAAAGCCTCTGCTACGAAAAATGCACAAAGAAGCTCGTTTAAAGTACGCCAAGGATCATCAAAATGATGGATTTGCATTATGGAAGAAAGTTCTGTGGACAGACGAGACCAAAATTGAATTATTTAGGAACAACGGACAACGGTATGTTTGGCGAAAATCAAATACTGCATTCGAGGAAAAAAAAAATTCTTCCTACGGTTAAATATGGTGGTGGTAGTTTAGTTTTTGGGGTTGCTTTAGTGCTCCTGGTGAAGGAAAGCTCGTTGTCATCAATGGAACCTTGAATTCAAAGAAATATCGGGAAGTTTTAGAAGAAAATGTATTGCCTTCAGTTCGCGGGAGTCGCGGATGGGTCGCAGTTGCATACTGCGACAAGATAATGATCCAAAACATAAAATTAAGAGCACCATGAAATAGCTTCAACAAAAGAATCTCAAGCTTCTTAGAAGGGTGGCTCAGTCGAAACCAGGGCCGGATTAACCATTAAGCAAAATAAGCCCGTGCTTAGGGCATCAAGGGAAGGGGGGCACCACAGAAATTTTCCATTGTCGGATTTACCATGGATTTATTATACTATTATAATCGCGGCTTATAGCCTATAAGCTGTTGAAAACTGAATTATATATATTCATATATAGTATTTATTTTTTTTCATTGTTTGAATTTGTAGTGAACAACAACCCTTTTGAGAGAATAAATATATTTCGTTGTAATCACACACTTTACGCTTTGCGTTATTATTTTGTTTATATCAAATCTTTGAGCGCCATATTAAAAATACATATAGATTAAATATTTTCGTGTGCTATAGTAAATGTAAAAACAAGATTCAGTCATGCTGAACTTTATAAAATAATTGTAGAAGACAATATTGAGTGTGCCTTCCCAAATGTAGAAATTGCCTTTCGTATATTTTTAACATTAATGGTCACAAATTGCTCAGCTGAGCGTTCATTTTCTCAGTTGAAGTATATTAAAAATACCAACAGAACAACTATGCAACAAGGCAGGCTGGATGCCTTATCTCTACTAAGTATAGAAGCAGATGTGTTACGTAAGATTAGTTTTGAGGATCTGATCAAAGACTTTGCAATTAAAAAAAGTAGGAGAAAACTTTTCAAATATAAATGAAGTGGAAGTATACAAAAATAAACATTATTTTCCATCTTACTGTAAGTTTTGTTTCATTTCAAAAAATAAAATTTTATTTTATGGTTTATTTGTTTATATTTTGAATTACGTATATATGGGGCACCAAAATCTTTTAAGTGCTTAGGGCCTCTAAAGGTCTTAATCCGGCCCTGGTCGAAACCCAGATCTCAATTTAATCGAGAATTTATGGTTTGATATGAGAAAATCCGCGAGAGAAACCCTTGGAATCTGAATGAATTCCAACAATTTTCTTTAGAAGAATAGTCTAAACTTTCAACTCTGAGAGATGTCGAAACCTTGTAGAAAAATACACAAAACGAATCATTGAAGTCATTCGAGCAGAATGTGGACACACAAAGTATTAAATAATTTTTGTAAGTAAATATACGAAACTTTTGCATGTTAACTCTTTTTTTATTATTTTCCTCAAATTCTTTGATGTTTGACATTATATGTTGGAGTTAAAATAATTTTTTTATTTGTGAAATTTTTCTAAACGATTACTTATGAGATCCACTGTAATATATACCGTGTATATA
>JAJOZX010002881.1:315000-447500 GCA_023014485.1 Bathynomus jamesi | reverse complement strand
TTTTGAATTCCTTCAAAACAGATTTAGATAAGAAGGGTAGAACACTAAATCTTTGGTAAACTTGTATGCTACTTTATTAACTTTTAATTTTCATTTTATTTTTATATACATCGAAACTTAACCAAAAAAGGCAGTGTTAAAACCCGGGCAGATTTCCAGTATAAATTTGTATTTTTATAATTCATTTGATCTTGTGCTAAAAATCGATATTTTTTGTCCTTATAAATATGTATGCCTCTCTGATAACACAGGTCAACAAAAAAAAATGTTTTTTTCGTTGCCAAGGAAATTCGTACGAATTTAGGGTATTTTGGGGTTGCTGAATTCCAAAATGAAAGTAGTTTTTCCGATTTGGCTCTAGTTCTTGAGATAATGAATACCCTCAATTAATAGGAAACGTAACCATAACGCGTGCATATGGGAAACTACCGGAACATTCTAGATGGTGAGACCGAATAAAATGCCATTATGTATTTCATGTGTTTACTTTTGTATGATTTGAGACAATTTCAATGCGATTTGTAAGTAGGCTCCGCCTGAACATTAAATTTTTTGCATTTTTACGTGTTTCAATGGGGTACCAATTATTTCATAAATTAGAGCCAATCTAGCAAAACCGGTCATATTCGGAATCAGCACCACAAAGTTACCCCAAAATCACTCTAATATGATTGGCAATAAAATGAGTGTTGACCAGTGTAATCCTTTAATTTTTAATTTTTATTTTTACTTCTCCGTTTATTGCATATATATATATATATAATTTTTTTTTTCTGTAACCTATATATAGGCTGTCACCCTTTTATGTACTTCAGTGTTCCTGAGGATGTCATTAGACGAAAGCGCTTGAGCACCATTTTGTGTTTCCTTTCCTTCGTGGTTTTATTCATCATATATATATATATATATATATATATATATATATATATATATATATATATTTGAAATAAAAGGAAATAGAATGAATGAAAGCTATCCTTAATAGTTAATTTCATATTTTAATGAAGGGAGGTGCAGCAGTACATGGAATTTCATTTAGAGTAATTTAAAATTTAAATAAAATTAATTTAAAAATATATTTCAGACACAATTTGAATAATTCTTTGGTATAATCTAAAACGTTGACGTTATTAAAGTCTATGGTATTTCATATCCATATTTTAATATATTAGTACTATTATTATCGCTTGTACAGTATATATATATATACGGGCCCGGATTTAGCTATAGGCGAACTAGGCGATCGCCTAGGGCCTCGCGCCAAAGGGGGCCTCGCTCAAGCCGTTTTGCGCGTTCTGTTCAGGTGATATTAATGATTTAGAACTCTATGAAGAACTTAAAGTACTTTGCAGGTTTATACCTGCGAAAACAGATCTCGGAAATGCCCTTGTTTATATAGTGCAAAAACAACTAAGTGAGATTTATCCTAATGTTTATGTTGTACTTCGAATAGTATTAACCATCCCAGTTACTGTTGCTTCGGCTGAAAGAAGTTTCTCGCGTCTCAAACTTATTAAAACATATTTGCGTTCCACCATGTCTCAAGCGAGATTGCAATCATTAGCTATGTTATCAATAGAAAACGATATAACAAATTCATTAGATTATTCTCAATTAATTGAAGAGTTCAGCTCGAAGAAAAGTAGAAAAGCATTGCTGTAATATTCAAGGAGCATCTGAACCAAATATTAAAGCATTAATATTTAGCCTGAGTCGATCGCTCACTATTATAAAAAATGAAATGTCAACATCTCTTATACCGGTACATCACATATGAAAAACATTTGTATACTATGGAAAGTCATTACCTATAATATTATATAAATCTTAGAAATCATTGTCTTATATTTTCGATACAAATCTTGATTCATATTATAATTTGTACTTATTTGTATGGTTTATTTATATTTCTTATACAATTTCCATGCGTGATTATTTTGGTTTGGTTTAATTTTTAAGTGCTGGCATAGTTCTGTCTATGCGGGATTCTACGTAATATTGCTGGTATAGTACCGATAATTAAGTCCATATTTTCATATATATAGGCCTAGGGCAGTGGTCGGGGAACAGGGGTAAATTACCCAAATGGGGTAAATTTAAAACTTTTGGGGGTAATGCGTGCGGTATGAGAGAGACTTTGTGCTGATATTTTTTTCGTATATATTTATTTTATTTTGTTACATAAATGTGGCGTTATTCTAAATTTTAGAATATTACGAATTTACGTCCTGATTACGTCCTCAAATATATTTTGGGGTAATACCCAAAAAAGTTCGCCGACCACTGGCCTAGGGCCTCGCAATTTCTAGATCTGCCTAGGGCCTCGCAACTTCTAGATCCGGCCCTGTATATATATATATATATAATATATATATATTATATTTAATTTTTTATGGAAAAGGAACTCAATCACGTTCCATTTATATATATAAATGGGTTGGGCACAATGCTTATGGGTTTCCCTTAGTTTCTAGGCACTATCCAATGGATCAGTCAGTTGCACTAAATAGCCGGATAGTTAAACTCGTGGAATATGCTTCTTCGCAATGCTGGCTATACATCACAAATGGTCAACAAAACAAGAATTTATGGTGGAAATGAAATGGGAGCACCACCATAGCGATGGAATTTCAGTTAAGTACCGTGGAGGAAGTTTGACTTTTACGGCATCAACTGTGGCCCCACTGCGAGCATAAAAATGTTTATCAATCCAACTACGGAAGAGATCAAATTTCAAAGAACAAGGGCCAGTGCCAATCTTGCACACGGAGGTGCAGCGAGTAAAAAGCGAATCTACACCATTTCTTTCGCGAAGAAGAAATCCCATCCTAGTCCCCACCTTCGAATAGGTTTTAAGAGAAGAGAGATTACAAATGGGGAAGAATGAAATTGTTGAAAATTATCGCTTCCGAGATAGATTCAAATCCGACATATTTTTCTACGTATTCCACTCAATTAATGTGATGTAATTTTGCATAAACTTTAATGATTTATAATTGACTAATTAATAATTAAGTGTAGTATAATTGCAATGTTGGAATACGTCGTAAATTATCAACATGGGTAACTACGCGTGTTAATTAAACATTTATTCAGTGTAAACAGGAAAGGTGGTGAAGCGCTCAAGTGGAATTCCCAAATGGGGTTTCTGTAACTTTAGCGTTCCTCGTAATAAACGGTTTTCAACATTGTCAGCGTAAGTTTCCTTTTTGTTGTCAAGGAGGGTGAAGGGTCAAAAATGAGAGCCAGTAAGTTCCCAGTTAGTGTCTATGCGGTTCTCAATTTGGAACCTGATTCTGAGAGGAACCTTTCGTTAACCTATTTTGACATTTAATACTGAACCAAACGGTTTGAAATTTTCATGATCCCCGATGGTTTGAGTTTAAGCGCTTATCATTGTTACGAGTCATACGTTATTTAGAACAATTGCATGTTTTAAATAACATTTAAACATAACACAAACTAAAGGTGGATGTTCTTAAGGCAAATATCAGTTAGTATTTGGGTTTTTACCACCATTTTTTAATAGGTTTTGATTTGACAATAAAATTAAAAACATAATACCAGATTTACTGAATAAATAAATTTTATTATATATATATATATATATTAGTGATGTAGCGGATGTCATTTTTTTCATCTGCGGATGAGGATGTTTGATTTCAACATCCGCGGATGCGGATGCGGATGTCTACATTTTCGTTATTTTTTAGGATATACGTATTCGAGATTTGTTGTGTTTAACGTATATAATAAGTTATTATATAGAGAGAGCTGTAGCTATAATGTAGTATAATTGATTAATTGTACAATAATTGCTGTACTTTTCCCTGAACATATAAAATAATAGCAAGCATCTAACTAATATAGAAATCAATTAGTGAATTCGTCTGCAAATAAACTCGTTATATTTTGTTGAGTTTCAGCCACAATTAGAAACCATAATTGTGTTACCCGACCTCTTTCCCCAACCTCCACCCTTATAGAAAGAGATCTTTAATTAGCTTGATAACTATTTATATTAAGTTTAAAGTTTTATTAGGCATATTTATAAATGAGTAATTAAAATAAAGTAAACTAAGATGTTCATCGTTTAATGTTCAAACTTAATTATAGGAAGGTTATGCTTAAGGAACATTAATTTTTCTGCCTTTTCTGCTGCCAGTCTGTTTCTCTTTTCATCATATATTAATCCAGCACTGCTAAATAATCTCTCGCTTGGTACGCTTGTTGGAGGACGTGCTAAATGTTTCCTTGCAAGTTTACTCAAGTATGGATAGATATTCTGCGTATTTTTCCACCAACTAATAGGATTGTCACATGCAGCCAGGCGTTTTTCTTGGTGATAGCTCTCGATCATTTTTACTACATCTTTTGACATCGCGTAGGTCTCGTCATCGCTGCTTGACTCAAGAAACTGAGAGAGAGATTCTGTGATAGATTTGCTTGTTGAAGGTGTTGGTTCTGTCACTGAAACTTTTATTCTTTTGGTGGGTGGCGAAGCGACAGATTCAAGAGATTGAAGCTCTTCAACTGCTTTGCCAAGTGATGATTTAACTCGTTCTAATGTACTAGGTGAAAATAACTTAGCTTTAACGTGGATCTAAGTAGGTTGCAAGAGAGTAACTTCATACAAGAACAGCCTCTCGTCTTGTCGCTTGCATCACTTTTGCGCACAATGAACTAGTTCTATTATTATAGTAGAATTTGATAATTTCCGCTTATTAATGACGTTTTATCTCAACGGTCCACATCCGCACGACATCCGCAGTCCAAAGTGCGGATGCGGACGCGGATGCGGATGCGAGAAAATGTGCAGATGTTATGCGGATTCGGATGCGGATGTGACCTACATCACTAATATATATATATATATATATATATATATATATATATATATATATATATATATATATACACACACACACACTGTATATAATCACGTTTGTTACTTTTTCCTTTGCATTATGTAAAAGCTGACATGCCTTCTGGCATTCCATTGATGGGCTTTGCCATATGTTCTTGAAGACAATCGTCGTGGTGTCTATTTACTTTTGTCAACCCTCTGTAGAAGAAAACAACCTCTTCTGTCAGTCGAAGTAAATGAATATATGACGTTAATAGAACGTTAATTAATTTTGAATTTTTTTTATTTCTGTCCGAACAGCTTCTTTTGCCAATTAAAATTTAATTAATCCAATAATTGGTGAATTACACAAAATGCATAAAAATTTTTTAAAAAGTTGCAAAATTAAGCAATAATTACGAGCCCTGGTAAAGGGCGTAAGCCTTTTCGCCCCGTCATACAGCTCGTCCCGTCATACAGCTCGTCCCGTCATACAGCTCGTCCCGTCATACCGTGAGTTTTAGTCGTGTGGCAAACATTTGTTTAGAAATTCACTAGTTTCTGCGCAATAGATTTTTTTTTTGCGATTTTTACAGCAAAAAAATTTGCCCAAAATTAATTTGGGGCTAAATTCCCATTGCTGAAACTTTCTAGTTCATGACATCATCCGTAAGTCTTCCCTTGGAACAATGTTTGTTACCCTTTTCATGGAGTGCCACAAGGACATTATATTATAAGGACCCTTCTGTATTTACGCACTATGACGATGACCTTGAAAATTAACACAGAGTTAATTTCAATGCTTATTTTTGAAAATCAAAACCTAATCTGAAGTAAATTTTAGGGTTTTTTCAATAATGAAAACAGTTATTTTTTATTTTAAAAAGACTGAAATAACTTTTATCAGCAAAATATTCAAATTCGCCTTAGCTTTTTTTGTTTTTCCAAAAAGTTCATATGTCGGCAAATATCTTTTAGACAGACACACCCCTGACAGATGTAAATTATACAGTATATATATATATATACACACACACACATATATATATATAACTAAATTTTAGGCGAGATATTCATTCCCTTCCCATCACCTATAAAATCTACCTATGTTTACATCAAAGTCCAGTTGATTCATAAAGTCCTCTTTGAAAATATTTTTCTGATCAATGTTTATCTTTAAAAAAGATACCGTTTTGGACAGTATTTTTGTAACTAACTGTACAAAGTCTTTTTTCGATCGTCTTTTTTAATTCTTTTCTGTCACTTTTGTTAATAGAAATGTCTGGCTACGGCCGTTAGATTAGTGGTGTTAAGCTATGTTTGGTTTGCTTCGTAGTTTGATGGGTGAATGTTTTATCCTCGTTTAGATGATGTAACGTATAAGTTTCGGATTTCACGTTAAGCTGTGGGTCCCACCCCCCTGTCATGTGACTGTTCTGAATTATCAGTACGGAGGCTTGATCAAGTAAAAAATAATATTAATACGTCTTGACATGGAAGTCGTTCTATTTTCAAAGGGAACCTTTTTTTCGTAAGAAAGACTTACGAGAAAACTAAGCACACATACAGTCATATAGACTGGCAAACAAACAGAGAAACCGACAAGCGAGACAGACAGAGACAGACAGACACAAGATAGACAAACAAAATTAAAGGAAATGAAAGCTCGTAAGCCTATACAAAGCTCATATTTCGTCCTTTGAAATCACTCAACGGTGGCTTTATGAAGGAAGTATGCTAAGTTCATTGTCAGCCGAAAAGGGATGGAGAAGTTACCGAAAAGTAATATGTAATATACAGGGTGTCTCAGAAGTCGCGCACCATAGGCTTTATTCAGATTTACGAAGTTTACGAGTCGAAATGGTTTATAAGTGATGTTTAATTACAATATAGGTTCGATAATATTCCAATAATAAAATTAATAGCATGTACAGTTTATCAAAAAGCTATCTTAAAATAATTAAATTGAATGAAGCTATATTAACCAATGGTTAATGGAGATACCCATTGGCTAATATAGCTTTATTTAATTTAATTATTTTAAGATAGCTTTTTGATAAACTGTACATACTATTAATTTTATTATTCGAACATATATTGTAATTAAACATCACTTATAAACCATTTCGACTCGTAAACCTCGTAAATCTGAATAAAGCCTATGAGACGCACTTCGGAGACACCCTGTGTGTATGTCTATCTCTCTCACACACACACACACACACACACACACACACACACAGACAGCAATTATGAAGTGGAATAACAATTTTAAGATAGTGGTTGAAACAGTAAACAAAAAGACCCCTTCCCCCACGAAATGATGTTTTTTTAGGGGGGGGGGGATTTGTATATCCTAAAGCTTAATAAAATGTTGGCGGGTATTTTATAAGAGGTAATATAATATCTTATATACCAAATTCGAAGTCATAAGAAATGATATTGCAAGTGAAATGAAGATATAAAACATGTTTCATGTCTTTCATGCTGAATGATCCTCATATGGAGGGCTGACAGAAGTAAATAGACACCGCGATGATTGTCCTAAAAAAAAATGGCAAAGCTCATCGTTGTTGAAATGCCAGAACGTATCTCCGCTTTATATAATGGAAAGGGGTCGACCCTCTGTATACAATCTGTGAAAAGTACGAGGGAACGTCACAGAGTAGAGACGAGAAGGTTCAGGAAACGTAGTTACACAATATTACTGTAAACAATAATTTTATTTGAAATATGTAAATATTTTATCTCGATTATCCTCCATTTTTTCCTAAACCTGAATTCTGATAAACATTTATGGAGAATTTTTAGGAAAAATATTCAAAACCATAAGCGTTAATCGAAATGTGACAAACATGGTAAAAATAAAGAATAGGATAGGATCGGTAGTGACATTTGCAAGAGGCGTAGACCGCGTGCCTCACGCTGTCTTACACCCCTTGCAAATGTCACTGCCGATCCTGTCCTATTCTTTATTTTTATCATGTTTGTTACATTTCGATGAACACTTATGGTTTTGTATATTTTTCTTAAGAATTCCCCATAAATGTTGATTAGAATTCAGGTTTGGAAATTGAGGTAATCAGCCGAGACAACGAACTTGTTCTTTTGCGAACCCAATTTTGCTGACGGGCTGAAGATGTATGGCGTAAGAAATTGTCCTGTTGAATAGTACTGTCATATTTCATCGATTCTGAAAATAATTTGCTCAGAGCCGGCTTTATTCACCTCAAATTTAGTTTCGTCAAACCAAAGCACTTCAACCCAGTCTTCAGAGGTCCAACTTTTTTATCCTGTTTTTCCACTGCAACATCTTTTTGCTATTGACCTCTGATAGCCAAGGCTTCTTTCTTGCCTTCCATCCCTTGATCCTTGTTCGATTCCTGGGAGGTACCTCATTTTTCATTTGCTCGTTCTCCCTCTTCATCTTGTGCGGAACACTCTTCTACACAAGCGTCGTTCTTTACATTATATATATATATATATATATATATATATATATATATATATATATATTATAGGGGAAGGTGGGGTAAGACGGACTACTTAACACAAAAATGAGTCTAGAAACCACATTTATATAATTTTTGGGGTTTTTAGGGGTTGTGGTGGTGCTTTGGGGTGTTATATTTAAAGTCCACACCCTGTTCACGGTTTTTAGAGGAAAAGACTGAAACACGAGATTTTACCAAATCAATATTTTTATTGTACCAAAAACGAATCACGGGGTAAGATGGACCCCAGGGGTCCATCCTTACTGGCACAACTCACACACAAAAACCTCTTCCTCATCATCCTCTACCCCTGCACATTCCTCATGTGCCCATCTCTTGCAAATGGCGCAACAAACCCACCCTTCCCCTCGCACAGAATTACCAAACGTGTCATTGCAATACAAGCACTTGGTTGAATCTCCATCCTCACTGCCACTGTCATGAGCCCAGGATGGCCCAGCTTTCGCTTGCTTTGCTTTTTTCTTTTGTGTCATGCTTTTGTTTGGTGACGTGAAGGACATCTAGCAACCAATATCTGAACCTCGCCCTTTCTGCTTGGGTTTAGAGGGGGGTTCCATCTCACCCCATGGGTCCGTCTTACCCCACCGTCCCCTATATATCAACGTAAAGAACGACGCTTGTATAGGAGAATATTCCGCGCAAGATGAGAGAGAGAGAACGAAACAAATGAAAAAATGAGGTAACCACCCGGGAATCGAACCCGGGATCTTCCGATTGCCGGTCAGATATGATAACCATTACACAATGGGCGTCACTCATTCAAATGCCGTAATTCCTCTACATACGCGCAGAAACCAATGCCCCAAGGGGGCACCTCCCGCATGCCGTACATTATATACATTTAACTGCAAACACGCAGTATAATTAACGTAAAGAACGACGCTTGTATAGGAGAATTATCCGCGCAAGATGAGAGAGAGAGAACGAAACAAATGAAAAAATGAGGTAACCACCCGGGAATCGAACCCGGGATCTTCCGATTATCATATCTGACCGTCGATTCCCGGGTGGTTACCTCATTTTTTCATTTGTTTCGTTCTCTCTCTCTCATCTTGCGCGGAATATTCTCCTATACAAGCGTCGTTCTTTACGTTAATTATACTGCGTGTTTGCAGTTAAATATATATATATATATATATATATATATATATATATATAAGCAAACAACCACAAGGAAAAGGAAACACAAAGTCCGAGCGCTTTCGTGATATATTCACATTATCAATAATGTGAATATATCACGAAAGCGCTCGGACTTTGTGTTTCCTTTTCCTTGTGGTTGTTTGCTTATTAATAAGGTCACGTGCTATTTTGTGATTCTAGTGCATATATATATATATATAATATATATATATATATATATATATATATATTATATATATATATATATATATATTATTTATTTAGAACAACAAGCCTAGTCGTAATGCAAACATTTAATAATTAACCGAAGCTTTCGACATATTCTAATGTCATCTTTAGTACTAAAATGAGAAATATATACACAGGGTGTCCACATTGAAAGGTAACAACTTTGAGGCACCATATATTTTTATTGAATATTGTGAGTGGATTAATGTGCGCACAATTCACAGCCGATTAGTCAAGTTTCATCTAGTATATGTACACGAGGGTACACATTCGACATGCGTACCATTCGTAGCACGAACTATGTCACAACGGTACTCCACTTCTCTCCACACATTGTCCATTGTCTAACATCGCAGGTGTGACCGAAGCCACCGCCGCCGTGATGCGCTCAACATTCACACATTCAATCTGAAACACAAGAGACAGAAACTTAGTTATATGATGTGGTATCTGTGCAAGTTTCAACATTTACACATTCATACATATATAATTATGATGCTTCAAAGTTGTTAATTTTCAATGTAGATGCGCTATACAATTAAAAGCCAAGTATGAATTTAAACAATTTTAAATATTAACAAACACTACACATACCACAAACTAAAAATTAAAACAGTCATGAAATTTTAATGTTACGTAATACAATTAAAATATGAAATATTATAAAAGAAACCCATAAAAGGGGGCTTACCTTTAACATGGGAGTAAATTTAAGTAAAAACATTATAAAATAATTTCGGGGAATATTATGGATAAGGTTAAAATATAAAATGTTAAAATCTATAAAACCTTTAAAGAAACGAATCGGGTACGAGTTACCCGATCACAGACGCGGCAGAGAATGAGAGATGAAAAAGGTGGAGTGTGTTTGTTGAAGAACGTTAATTTGGTTGGTTGGTAAAGAAAATTTTTATTCAAGGATATTGAGGTTACGGATTGGGGTACGATGATTTGTATCTGATTTATGTTTGAAAATGAGTATTGTTTCTAAGAGGGGTTGATCGTGTTTTATTGGGTTTTGCAGTTATTGAAAAGTTATTAGATTTAATTGGGTGGTCTATCTGATGGGAGCGGGAACGTATATGCGATTGGGAGGGGTTTGTAAGTCTATTTTTAGTGTAACTATTTGCGTTCATCGATACGAACTTGGAGTTGGCGTGTGGTCATGCCAACGTACGACGATAAGCAATTACCACATGTATATCTGTAGATAACCGATAAGCAGAAGGGCTTTGGAATTTTATCTTTAAATTTAAAGAAAGTTTGTAATTTACTTTCTCGTGTGAAAATACATGTAATAGAAATTCGTGGATAAAATCTATTAATTACTTTGTTATTTTTTCTTTTTAAGACGAGACTTTCAAGTTCACAAAAGGGAAGTTTGAAATATACAACCTTTTTCCGTACTGCAATTACGACGGCTTTAGTTTTATTAGAAAATTTTCAGTTGATGAATCGTTTCATTGTAGTGTCAATAAGTTTGGAAGGGAAACCATTACCCAGTAAAAGCTTTTTAAGGAATTTCACTTCGGTATGAAGGAGATTGTAGTTGGAGCAAATCTCGAATGAACGGTTTAAGATAGTTAGGCTAAGATTAGGTTTGTACTTAAGTGGTGCGAAACTGTCAAATTTTATTCCGAAGCCTTTGAAAGTGAGTTTACGAAAAACTGATCTTACGAACTGATTATTGCTACGCGTAATATTTACGTCTAAAAATGGTAAAGAATTATCGTTTTTCAGTTTGAAAAGTGAATTTAATGTTATTACGTTTTGAATTTAAGTATTTTCAATCAAGTTCAATATGATCGGGAGGTTTAAATTGAACAAAACAATAGTCTACGTAACGGCGAAAGAAAATTGGTTTCAAATGCTGGGGACAGTCCTCCAACCACTTTTTCTCACGGTAAGAAAGGAATAAATTTTACAAAAGTGGGTCCAAGGCGCCCCCCCCCATTCATACTCCGTTTGTTTGAACGTATTGTTCGTTATTGAAATTGAAGACGCAGTCTTCAGTAGCAATTTCAAGGAGGGAGCGTATGTTATCTTCACCCAGATTGAGGACTGTAGAGTTATACGATTGGAGAAGTTTGATACACAGGTTGATAGTTTCATTGAAAGGAATGTTGGTGAACAAAGATTTTACGTCAAAGCTGGCCATAACTAGTCACTATTATTTATTTCAATGATTTCCTTAACAAAAGAGAGAGAAATCTTTAGTTGAATATTCATTGACAGTGAATTGGGATAATAGAGGAATGAAAAATTTAGCGAGGTTATAATATTGAAGGTGTTTATAGCGAAGAGAACGGGGTGGCACGGAGAGTTATTTATATGGACTTTCGGCAGGCCATATAAAACGCCAGTTTCCATCGCAGAAATCACTTGGCTCTGATATATTATATATATATATATATATATATTATATATATATATATATATATTAGGGTGGTCCTTAAAATTCAAAGTTGGGAAGTTTCAGTTCCCACCCCCGGAAATCATTCGAATGGTTGAGAAAACTCTCTAGTTGAATTTTTTATTAAATCGGACAACGTTTACCCCTCCCGTTTACCCCTCCCCTCCTTGAACTTTTACCCCCGGAGTTGTTGCCCGGTTGCAGTTGTTGCCGTTGTTGCCCGGTTAGCGATCCTGGGTCTGTAGGGTTCGCTTCCGAGAGTCCGGAAACTGGCAGCGGTGGCGAGCGACGACTTGCAGGAGGAACTGGAGTTGCTCCTCGTCGTGGGTCAGCGTCCGGTTGTACTCTTGGACGAGGGCAACTCCTCGCTCGGCATGGTCGTTGATTACGGCGAGCCCTCCCACACGTGCCGCCGCTGTCTTGAAGTCTTCCCGCTTCGGCCAGGTCTCCGGGTCGACCTCGAGGAAGCCGTCCTCCAGTCGAAGTTTCTCGAAGAAACCTCGTGTGTTGGACGACGCCAGGTCTTCCAACTGAAGCCCGGCGAGTACTCGGTTTGGCAGCGTGGGCCGCTTCGCCGGGGACTCCTCACCGACCCGGTCGTGGAGAGAGGCGATGATCTTCCTCTTCTGATCGACGGCGATCCCCGGATCGAACAGCGCCAGCGCCACCAGCTCCTCCGACAGGTACCAGAGGTGGTTCTGGAACTTGGTCAGCGCCGCCTTGGCCACCGCAGGGTTGATGTCAGAGTAGGCCAGCAGGTCCTTGAGGAGGGCGAAGTCATTTCGGGGCGGCGTTGCGGCGATCGGAGCCTCCGTCCACGCCTTGGCGTAGACCCGACAGACGAAGATGCAGATGCTCCGGAGGCCACTCTCCTCCCTCGCCGTGAGTTTGAACTGCTGTCGGAACCAGACCTTCAAGGCGTAGATTGCCTTCGCCATCCAGCGGGCGTGGTGAATCGGCCCGGGAGCTCGGAAACGCACTCCTCGCGGGGGGACGTGACCGACGAAGAGGAGGGTGAGCTCGAGCAGCTCACGGTAATCGTCGCGCAGGTCCTTGCGCTCGACTATCGCCTTCTCAAACCACTCCGTGTCGACAGTGGTGAGCAGAGGAGCGACATCGGGGTGCGCAGCGCGGACTCGTACTGGCTTCTGTCCAGGAAATCCCAGCGCTCCTGAAAACGCTTGAAGAGGGTCACGTCAGGACCGGACGTGGGGCCCATCACAGCCGTGAACGCCGCACCGAGGAGGAGCTCCAGCACATGATGGCGGCACACGAAGTAGAGCAAGTCTTTCGCGAGGTGTTGCTCGATGAGGACGCACGCTCCGTTGTTCCGGCCGGTGTTCGAGGCGGTGGTATCGAATGACAAGCCACTCACTTGCTCAGTGAGCTCCCACTCCTCCAACGCGTTGAGGACGGCCTTGGCCATCTCAGAGCCCGTTCCACTCGGCAGCTTCGGGACGCCCAGGAGCTGCACCGCGCCGTTACCGGAGACCAAGATGGGAAGCCGATCGACTTGCTCCTTGCTCGTCAAGTCCTGCATGAGCTTGCCGTCCCAGTGAACGACAAGATTGCCGGCCCTCAGTTCTTCCTTGAGCGCCACGTTGAGCCTGGAGCGGTGCCTGCGCCGGTGTCGGCGGATGGAGCTGCGGTTGATATTGAGCTCTGCGACGTCGTGCCCAAGCGACCGGGCAACCTCTGTCAGGACGTAGACAGCTCCTCGGTCGGTCACCTTCGTGCGATCCAGCGACGACGCCACAGCCGCCGAAACGATGTTCGTCGTGCCCCGCCTGGAGCGCTTCGGAGCCCGAGGGCTCCCTTCTTCTCCATGGTCGTCGCTCTCCGCTGCGCTTGCGGCACCACTGGAAGAGGACGAAGACCACTCGAGCTCCACTCGGGCCGTAGATGTCGTCGCTTCTTCCTCGGCTCGCTGCCTCCGTCGGTCTTCTTCTCCTTGGCGTTGAGATGCGCGGGCATCGACAGCGGCTAGCGTCGAGTCGACGGACCCCAGCTTGCCGCGCCGACGGGGTTCGCGCTGAGCGAGGAGGAACGCCTTGTCCTCCTCGTTCTTGAGCAGCTCCATGGCGTTAGCTGCAGCGACGTCGAACAGGTTCATCATCCGCTCGCTGAACTCGTCCTCCCGCTTCGCTTGAGCGCCAGCTCGCCCCTTGTTCCTCTTCACATCGTTGAACTCCTTGTGGAGCTTCTCAATCTTGGTGACGATGTGGTCCTTCTGGCGGAGGGGGATTCGCGCCTTGGACCACACCTCGGTGACGAGCTCGACGACCTGGTTGGCGGCCTCTCGAAGTGACTTCTTCTGGACGTCGATCCTGTAGACCGTCAGGGCCAAGACCTCTTTTTGCGAAGGAAGTTGCGACCCGGCGATCGATTCCTGCGGGGCAATCAGGTAGCGCAGCTTCGCTGCCATGATCCAGGTTATCTACTTAAAGGTTGAAGGAGTTATTCACTATTCAGTTTAAATTATAATCATTAGAATTTACAGTTTTACACACATTAGTTATCCAACCACTGAAAATATGGAAAGAATGAAAAAAACAAACATTACAAATTATGTAACATTTACTTGAAAGTCAAAAAATTAGCTTAATGGTAATGCTCAATGAGGGAGGGGTAAACGTTGTCCGATTAAAAACATAAATCACCTAGAGAGTTTTCTCGACCATTCGAACGATTTCCGCAGGTGGGAGCTGAAAAATGTTCAACTTGAAATTTCACCCCCTAAGCAAGGACCACCCTAATATATATATATATATATATATATATATATATATATATATATATATATATATATATATATATATATATATATATATATATATATATATACTTTATGTATAAATAATTCCCCGTAATAGTTTCAAATGGAATGCTAAAAAAAAAACCCTCCGGTTTTTAATGGAGTTTTCTTGTATTTTATTTTACTTTACTTTCTTGTCTTGAAATGGATTCACTTTTTTTAAATATTTTAGTAAGAAAATGGGTGAATCCAGATCCGGAACCGGAAGAAAGTTGGACCATGATTTCCAACATTACTGTAGGTCTTAAGTTGACAGCAATTGTACCAAAGGTCATTATAATGTTACATCAGATACTTATTATTATTATATATGTACACATGGTTTAAATTTTAACTTAGTTGAACCATGAGCCTATGAAATATCGTGAAAAAAGGGCATATGGACCATGAGTGCATACATACAGTAGCGCTCATAAATATTCGTACAGAGAAATATCCCAGTTGTATTTGTCCTCATCTTTTGTACCATGCATAGTGCATACAAAAATTATGGAAATTTTACCGTTCGTTTGAAAAAATTTAACATAAAAAAAATAGTTTAACTCCAACTTATAATGTAAAACATCAAAGAATTTGGGAAAAATAATAAAAAAGTTAAAATGCAAAAGTTTTCGTACATTTACTTAGAAAATTAATTAATACTTTGTGTGTTTACCTTTTGCTTGAATGACTTCAATGATTCGTTTCAGATATTTTTCTACAAGGTTTCGACATCTCTCAGTTGGAATTTTAGCCCATTCTTCTAAAGAAAATTGTTGGAATTCATTCAGATTCGAAGGGTTTCTCTCGCGGACAGATTTTCTCATAGCAAACCATAAATTCTACGAGTAGATTAAATTGAGATCTGGGCTTTGACTGGGCCACTCGAGAAGCTTGAAATTCTTTTCTTAAAGCCATTTCAGGGTCCTCTTACTTTTAGGTTTTGGATCATTATCTTGTTGCAGTATACAATTGCGACACATTCATAACTGCCGAACTGAGGGTAATACATTTTCTTCTAAAATCTCCCGATATTTTTTCGAATTCAAGATTCCATTCATGATGACAAGCTTTCCTGGACCAGAAACAATAAAGCATCCCCAAAGAAGCAAACTACCATCACCATATTTAACCGGAGGAAGGATGTTTTTTTTTCCTCGAAAGCAATATTTGATTTTCGCCAAATATACCGTTGGTCGTTGTTCCCGAATAATTCAGTTTTGGTCTCGTCTGTACAGACGTCGACCATACAGACCATTCTTTCTCAATGTACTGTACAACGCACAGTAGAGGGATATACACCGACCTTAGATAGTCTTAATGTTTGGTAAATATCACCTATAGTCACTCATGGATTTGCAGCAGCCATTCTTTCAATCCGTTTAGCTGTCCGTTCTGAAATCTTGCAAAATCATCCACACCTTCGTAGAGTTTTGATTGTTCCAAAGCCTTTCCATTTCTTTATAACTGCAGCAAACGTCGTAAATAGTACTCATCGTTCCTCTCCTATCTTCCTATAATTGTTTCCAGATTCGTGCGTAGTAATAACAGATGTTATTACTGCACAACTGTAGCCAGCTCTTTACCACGACGACCCATTGCTTGCCTAATGACTTGTACAGTCATCCGTCTTCCATGAAGAGAGAAAATTCTATAATTCAGAATTGCCAACAGTCTCTAATCAATAAACAGCCAACTACTAATAAAATTTTAAATTCTTTAAGCCTAAGGTGAACACACAAATAATTAAATAATTTTGTAAATAAATGTACGGAAACCTTTGCATTTTAACTTTTATTTTTATTTTCCTCAAATTCTTTGATGTTTTACATCATATGTTGGAGTTAAACTAATATTTTTATTTGTTAAATTCTTCCAAACGAATGGCAAACTTTTCATAACTATCGTATGCTTGGTACAAAATATAAAGACGAATATAATTGAAATATCTCTGTACGAGTGCTTGTGAGCTCCACTGTATATATATAAATAAATACATATTCTGAAATAACCCGCAGGAAAATTAAACATTCATATCTGAGTACTTTTGAGTATATTTCAACTCCTCTTCAGGGAATTTCCTTGAAGAAGATTTGAAATATACTTCAAAGTACTCGGATTGAATGTTTCGTCTTTCCTTGCCGGTTATTTCAGAATAAAGAAGTCCGTGCGTTTAATGTGAATATATATATGTATATACACACGAGTGTGTGTGTGTTTTAGAGATCTGCACGGCTCGGTCCGGCCAGTTATGTTGTTTTTATTTTGCAGCCCGTGTCGGCCCGGCCCGTCAGAATTTTATAAAACATGTGCCTGGCCCGGCCCGCACTTGACACTGTCACCGACCTATAACACTATGCCATCCAGCGGCGGATTTAGGATATTTCTCTCAGGGGGGCTGGTGCCTATACTTGTGCCTAGTATATAGCAGAGGAATACCACCTTCACCTAATGCACAAAAAACACAATGTGGCTGCCCTGTTTAAGAGTCAGTAAGCACTAATTGGTTAAGAGAACACCCAGTCAATCTTCGAGTCTTTAATGCTAAAGGAATAAGGTAATTGAAAATAATAATAATAATAATAATAATAATAATAATAATAAACAGCCAGTTCTTATTGTGGCAAAGATACGGTAAATCTGAAAAGATAAGAGGAAGGGCTTTTTTCCGTAAGATGAGTGTTCAATGGAGGATGCTCGAGCTCCTTCAGCCGCCCCCCTGGATCCGCCGGTGATGCCATCTGTAGTATTATAGGCGTGTGTGACTATCGAAATCGTGTATTATGACGAGCAGCAATTATAAAATTATGTTAGGAACATTTTTTTTTTTTAAATTACAATTGTTTTAATTTATTATTTTTTTTGTCATTCATTACGCATTTGAAAAAAGTTCAAGCTTGTACCCGCCCAGGCCCATAGTCAAACACTATATTTTCAGCCCATACCCGGCCCGTGTCAATCATGCTTTCAACGAGCACGCCTATACCCGGCCCATGGGCACGGTCTTACGGTCTTACGGTCCTACCCGTGTGTGTGTGTGTGTGTGTGTGTGTGTGTGTGGTGTGTGTAGAGGAAAAAGCTTGTTGGCAGAACAATAGTCCATATGACAAATAGTAATAATACAAACTAAAAATAAATTACTAAGAATAAGAGCACACGAGGAATGTCGAAATTAAATGTTGAAGCTTCAGACAAACGTTTTCATACCATGAATTCCATAACTTAGATTTTTTTTTAAATTCTTTTCATTAGACCGTACTGGCCATGACCCGTTACCTCCGGGGGGGGGGGGGGGTCCAAACATTGCATTTAGCGAACATTTGCGAAGCTGAGCGTCTTGGAGGTAACTCGCGTAGCAGTCTGAGAGAAAATTAAAGGTTTTGCCAGAACCTTTTTTATAATGAACTCAAAGTTGCTACCCATATATATTAGCGCGGAAGGTAGGAAAAACAACTCTCTCTAGCTTTGCTTGCACAGAATCTGAAGTTCCTCGTAATCATGTTTGCTTTAGCATAGAAGCTTTCCTATTATTTTCTTATATCTGAGTCATCAGTCAAGGAGCTGGCGATAATTTCACACAAAAACTTAAATTCTTGGATTTCCTCTACAGTTCCATCTCTCATTTTGAAACTAATATCAGCTGACTGATTTGAGCTTTTGGGATGGAATTGCATAACCTTAGTTTTTGTAACATTAAAAATATCTTTGTTCTGCAAATACAACTCGCATATTTTTAGAAGATAATCCAGACCTTTAACTTATTAATACTATATCATCGACATGACTAAGGCCGGTCGCACACAGGATCGTCTTGCGACTCACGACTGATGACTCGAGTCGCGTGTGATTTTACATTGACAGAATTCCGGGAATCGCGTGCAGTCGCTGCAGTGTGCGGGGCTCCCATTCTGTCAATTTAAAATCACACGCAACTCGAGTCGTCACGACCTAAGTCGTCCGTCGTCAGTCGTGAGTCGCAAGACGATCCTGTGTGCGACTGGCCTAAGTTATTTATCCTCATGTTATCTATACAACATACAACTTTGGCCTCACTCTTTGAAGCAATAAAATCCACACACGCACACACACACACACACACACACACACACGTGCGCTTCTGCGCATAAGCCAGGTACCAACTTTTTAAAATTTATATATCTAAAAAACTAATTTAACTTAACCTTACCTAACCTAACCTAACCTAACCTTAGTGCCATCGAACCAAGGAGGAGGTGATAAAGGTTCCGGATGCAAGTGAGGGCTCGAAAGGTGCTTTCTGTTATGGCATTAAATAATGAGGTATTCGCTAATGTAGCCTAACCAAACCTTAACTAACCAAACCTAGCGTATCCTAACCTAATCAGGACCACCATACTTTTTTCCAACAGTAAAATGTTTATCGATGTTTTTTACAAGCTTTTTCATATTCCGAGGTAGCAACAATGTTACCTCACAAAACGAATTACCTCACAAAACGAATTACCCCACTTCATCGGTGAAATATCACGCAGTCAACCTCACTTCTGCCCAGCTGCCTACACACACACACACACACATCTTCGCATACTTAGTCTCATCCTTATCTTTATACTCGCCTTTGGCCTCATCCTCATTCTCACCTTTAACTTCATCCTCATCCATGGGTGTACGCAGGATTTGCTAAAGGGGGAGGGGGCGAATTATCAGTTCTCCAAAATAATGATGAAATGCACAAAGCAAGAGCGATATAGATGAACACATTATCTTCCTCATATATACAAAGTATTGTAGAATCTTCACATGCAGTGGCTGTTACTGACCGTGGTCACTTCAGCATCATAATAGCATTTTGAATTATTTCGTTGTGAAATGTCTAATATTGGCTTAATTCTCATAAAACTAAATTATATCTATTGGATAGATTTCATAGTCTACTATGATTATGAAACATATGTTAGCAATATTGAATTAATATGATTTATATTGGGTATGATGGCGCAGCAATATGTCCGGACTCCGGACATATTGCTGCCGCCATCATACCCTTGTCCTCTCAACTGCTGAATACTCAGTCCAACGTTATCCAGTCTTTTTATTATAGCTTCAACTAATGCTAACCATACGGTGAAGCAAGCTTCAAGAAGCCAATAAAATCTTCACGAAGCTCGTATTCGCCATTTTTATTAGACACGTGTCTAATGCATAGCACCAACTGTTCGCTTACAGATACGTCAGTTGTTTCATCAGTAGTTATGCTGAAAATACCCTCTGTTTTTACCATTCCCATAATCTGGTCTAGGATAACTTGTCCGCAGCACTCTATTAACTCATTTTAAATTCTGGGGCTGAGAAAAGACCCTTTAGCAGAAGCTGCTTTAACATAGTCTTTCAGATCATTGTCTCCCGCTTGTAACGAGGGGATTTAAATTTGACTGTTGGTTTGATTATAAACCTTACTGATGGCGGAAACCACATTACACTCAATTCTTTATATGTATTTATGTTTAATCTCTTTTTATGATTTCTAATAGGTAGAATGTTGACCAAAATTATCTTAGACTAGGACTGCTGGACTGAATACTGTGACAAAAAGCCTATCCCATTTCTCACCTCTGCACAATGTTTAAAAGTTTTTTATCATATATATTGATCGATAAATTGATATTTTTGTGGCCACATTTTTATACTGAATGAATGCTAAATTTTCCATCTGAATTATTATTATTGTTATTATTATTATTATTATTATTATTATTATTATTATTATGCATTGTACTGGGATTGACTGAATATTAAATTTTCAATTTGATTTTGCTCGAATACCTTCATATTATCAATATTTGATCATTGTCATTACTCAGAGTATCTTTTCCAAATTTATAGTTCTGATACAGTTTTTAGTAATACTCATTTTTAGAATTAGGAAATGCAATAGGGGATCGAAGCTCCCTGTGCCCCCCTTATGTACGCTAGTGTCCTCATCTTTATACTCACCTTTAGCCTCATTCTCATCTTTATACTCACCTTTAGCCTCATTCTCATCTTTATACTCACCTTTAACCTCATCCTTATTCTTAACCTCATCCTCATCTTTATCCTCACTTTTTAGCCTCATTCTCATCTTTATCCTCACTTTTTAGCCTCATTCTCATCTTTATCCTCACTTTTTAGCCTCATTCTCATCTTTATCCTCACTTTTTAGCCTCATTCTCATCTTTATTCTCACTTTTTAGCCTCATTCTCATCTTTATTCTCACTTTTTAGCCTCATTCTCATCTTTATTCTCACTTTTTAGCCTCATTCTCATCTTTATTCTCACTTTTATTCTCATTCTCATCTTTATCCTCACTTTTATTCTCATTCTCATCTTTATCCTCACTTTTATTCTCATTCTCATCTTTATCCTCACTTTTATTCTCATTCTCATCTTTATCCTCACTTTTAGTCTCATTCTCATCTTTATCCTCACCTTTAGCCTCATCCTCATTCTCATCTTTATCCTCACCTTTAGCCTCATCCCTATCTTCTTCCTTATTCTCATTTTTGATCTTTTTTCTCATTCTTATCTTCATCCAATACCTATTCTTGCTACATAATTGTCTAAACAAAATCTAGATTCATTATCGTGGGATTCATTTTGCACCACACAATTAGTGATGAAATAGTGGTGATTTTCGTTCGCTGTGATGATGACTCTGCTTGGTCGCTCAGCGACAGTCTTTCTTGTCTTAAAGGTGTGGCCTCCTGCACCACGCTTTGAACATGGTGAACTTCGGGAACTTTTGTTGATGCTTGTCAGTCAAAACTATCCATTGAACTATAGCGATGATATACTGAATATATATATATATATATATATATATATATATATATATATATATATATATATATATATATATATATATATATATATATATATATGCACCTCGGTGACGTAGTGGTTAGCATCGCAGACTACAAGTCCACTGGCCCTGGGTTCGATTTCCGGTGAGAGCAGGCGGCGCGTAGCTTACCCAGCTGTTCATCCTCCCATAAAAAAGGTTGGTAGATAAATGGGTACCCTACGTAGCCTAGTGGTTAAGACGCTGGGCAACTGATCGGGAAGTCGTGAGATTGAGTCCGGGGGAGGACTTTGTAATTTCTGATTCCGTGTTAAGTACAAGCTGGAGCATCAAGTTTGACCGTCGTCAGAATGAATAATTCGGGCGGAGGCAAAACTAAGGTTAACCAAGGTTTAGGTTATATATATATATATATATATGCTGCAAACCCACAAGGAAAAAGAAAAACGATTCCAAGGCCTTTCGTGTATTCAAAGCTACACCTCGTCAGGGAATGAAGATAAAAGGCGAGATGCCCATAAATATATACAACGTACAGGAAAAACAAAACAATTAGCGCATACTTAACAAGGGTTAATGAGAGGCAAAAGAAATTTTAACATGATATCGTCAATTTAAAATTTGTTAAAATTTCTTTTGCCTCTCATTAACCCTTGTCAAGTATGTGTTAATTGTTTTGTTTTTCCTGTACGTTGTATATATTTATGGGCATCTCGCCTTTTATCTTCATTCCCTGACGAGGTGTAGCTTTGAATACACGAAAGGCCTTGGAATCGTTTTTCTTTTTCCTTGTGGGTTTGCAGCATTCATTCATTTCACGTGTTTTATTGTGAAATTCATCCCATATATATATATATATATATATATATATATACTCGCCTTATATATACTGTATATATGTAGAAAAGGAGAGAGAGAGTGCCAGTAGTAAACCTCATTTTTTTACCAGTTACGCCAAATTTTGTAAATAAGTCAGATTTTCTTGTATGACCTTCTTATTTGAGGTTAGCTTAACTCGGGCTAACCTAGCATAACCTAACCTAAAACACATCAGAGGGTGTATAAAGACTGAGGATAAAATTCGAAAGAATAATCATAGTATACAATAAAAAAAAGCGCTTAATACTTATCTTAATACAAGCGAAAGTGATTAAAAATTTGAAAATCTAAAGTATACCACGTTCGTTCGACCTATTGCGTAAAAAATTGTCACGGACGAAAATTTTCACAAATGTTCGACTAACTTCGGCTTTTATGAATAGTGTGTGTGTGTGTGTGTGTGTGTGTGTGTGTGTGTGTGTGTGTGTGTGTGTGGACAAAGCTCAACTCATCGCATTAATTGACCAAAATCCAAACACTAATTCAAAATTGTAATATGTAAAGAAATAGTAAATTGGAGAATAGATTTTGCATTAATATCCTCCTCTAATGAACAGGCCTCATCAGAATCCATTAAATCTATATGAAATCCGCATGAAGCCCACACTAAACCCACATGAAGCCCACATTTGTACCATAAAACGTCGTTCTGACAGAAGCCTTCCTTCACTGTTCAATCAATAATTGTCCAGACAAATCGTGGGTCTTTGGAATATTCAATAACAAACAGGAATGATATACGTCATTAGGTTTAGTTGCTTACACGCTCTTTCGTGTACGTTTTCATGAACGTGAAGAAACAAACGGTCATGTACGTATAATATATGTATACGAATTCAGCGTTTTATTATAATTAATATATACACTGGCATCCACTTTAGACCGAGTTGATCTCGGTAAATATGAACACAAAGTATGATGTCCGTATAAAATTAGTTGAAGATGTGTACATGGATGTTTACAGAAAAGATGCTTCTCTCTCTCTCTCTCTCTCTCTCTCTCCAGGGCCGGATTTACTTGCTTGTGGGCCCTAGGCCAAACCTTATCAGTGCCCCCCCCCAAAAAAAAAAAAAAATATATATATATATCGTAATATTGTAATGTAAAAAAAAAAAGAATTACAACATAATGTAACACATCAATAATTTTATTCAAATTAGTTTTATATCATGTACAACTTATTCTTACACAAAGGAATAATGGAAAAAAATACAGTCAAATTGAAGCATAATAAATTTTGCAATAAGAATTACAACATAATGTAATACATTACACATTAATAATTTTTAATCAAATTAGTTCCATATCAAGTACATCAAAGTAAATCAAGTTCCATATCATGTACATCTTACACATAGGAATAATGGAAAAATACAATGAAACTGAAGCATAATAAATTTTGCAAGTACAACTACTGTATGTGAAGTTCAAAATGACTTTTTCCTGCTTTTTTCTATGGCAAATTTGTCAATGATACTGTTTGTGTCAAGGGATTGTAGGAGGTCCCCAGTGGGCCCCCAGTTACTGGTGGGCCCTAGGCCAATGGCCTATGTTGCCTATTGGAAAATCCGGCCCTGTCTCTCTCTCTCTCATCCTTAATAAGAGAGAAAGAGAGAAAAAAAACGATAGGTTGGTATATAAGTGGGTACCCTACGTGGCCTAGTAGTTAAGGCGCTAGGCTGCTGATCGGGAGGTCGTGTGATCGAGTCCGGGAGACGCCTCTTTCTTTCTTTTGTTCCTTCCTTTTTTTATTATTATTAAAAGGGTGCTGCTTGAGGGAGGGCTAGTTAAGATAGAGTAGTAGCAGTAATGTTCCCTTTGGCAATAAATGTAGTAGGAGGCGCTGGTCGGGTCTGGTTTCAGAGTACAAGGAGTTCGAAGATGATGGGAAGCTTGATGATATCTTTTGGAAATCAAAACCTCCGAATAATCATATCCATCTTAAGGGAAGCTACTTAGAGGACTTTTAGTTTGAAGTCTTGGGCATCGGTTGGGCATCGGGGTTTCGCAAGAAAAAAATATGCATATGTAATAATATTCACTATTGTGCTTGGGGAATTCTTAAATTATAGGTCTGGCCAGCTGGCGGTACCCTGTGGACCATTGCTCCTTTATCTCGGTAATTTCTATGCGAAGGACGCAGTATAAATTACTGCATAATAAATCTTCGGTACGGTGGCTTTGGCAGTCTGTGGAGAAATGATGCAACGACGAAATGATGATGATTTGTACATAATAAACAAATAAAAAAATGCCTTCAAGAAAAATGCATGGTCTAGATTAGATTAAATAGTTTAGTAGTAGTGCTATCCATGGGCGCCCACAGAAACATTTTCAATGGGGGGGGGGGGCAAAACATGTATGTAGGGGATCAGCTTTTACAGTGTAACTGTGTAAGGCAACGGACTAAAATAATGTGTGTTATGTGTGCTTAAACGCAAACACAAATTTACAATATTAATAAAAATTACTAAAAATATTTAGTTTAATTACGATGTTAAGCATCTCAAACTTGGCATTACTAAAATAATGGACAAGAGTACGGTAACAAGAAATAATCTAGTTTAAAGAGTACAGGAGATAAGTGTACGTGTGGTGTGAATGAACTCTGAAACTATTTTCTTCATTATACTTTTTCCTACTTTCCTAAAAATCTTTCACTACTTCAGCAGTGGCTGGCGGAGGGAGAGAGCCTTGTCCGTTCTATACTTTATTATTACTATTATTTCTGTGTCAAAGCTTTACTCGTTTATAAGTGTAAGTTTTCATGATTAAAACGATTTGATATAATTAAATTTTTATAATTTTTTTATTGTTTTTTTACTTCCTTCTTGGGCCAACATGGAGTGGATCTCTCTCTCTCTCTCTCTCTCTCTCTCTCTCTCTCTCTCTCTCTCTCTCTCTCTCTCTCTCTCTCTCTCTCATTAATCCCTAACTGAAGATGAGCGCATCTTTATTGCCCGATACTTGACTGTAAGTAGGGAATCTTTCAGGGCACCTCGTCCAAGGGTTCCTTTGGCTTCATCCCAAAAACAGAGTTGCTTGCTTCACCACGCACTCAGTCACGCACGCACGCAATCTGATCTCGCAGTAAGGCACTCTGTTCACGCAATCTCACCAATCTCTGAAGTGGAAGAGTTGAAAATGAGTCCTCCACCGAGGGAATATTTATTGGCTTCTATTTTTTTACTTTTGCTTTAATTGATATTCTCTCTCTCTCTCTCTCTCTTCTCTCTCTCTCTCTCTCTCTCTCTCTCTCTCTCTCTCTCTCTCTCTCTCCCCGAAGCGGTCGAGCAACTGCGTGCGGACCTAGGTAGGATAGGAGAGTGGTCCGAAAAATGGCAAATGCCGTTTAACTTTGATAAATGCAAAATGATGCACATTGGCTACGCCAATCCCAAGTCGGACTACTCGATGTTGGGGAGTAATATCGAGGCGACTGATTTGGAAAAGGACTTGGGTGTGCTAATTAGCAGCGACCTTAAGTTTATGAAACAGTGCGTAGAGGTGGAAAAGAAAGCCCAGAAGCTGTTGGGTTATATCAGGAGGCAATTTCAGTTTTGGAACGAGGAGATTGTGCTCTGTCTGTACAATTCCCTGGTTCGGCCGCACCTGGAGTATGATGTGCAGTTCTGGTCGCCCACCCTCAGGAAAGATATTGAGAGGCTGGAGCGAGTGCAGGCGAGGGCCACAAAGTTAATCCCTTCCGTTAGGCATATGGGTTGCAATCGACGCTTACGCGCCCTGGACTTGTTTTCGCTGGAAACTCGGAGGCTGCGCAGTCAACTCATCGAGGTTTTCAAGCTCTTACGCTGGTTCAACGATGTCGATTTTAGAAGCATGTTTAGTTTAAATGATAACCCAACTCGCAACAATGGTTGGAAGTTGGATTTGAAACGGTTTAGGACTAGTGTGTGTGGGAATTACTTTACGTATAAGATCTGTGACACGTGGAACAGGCTACATTCAGAAGTTGTGAACAGTTCCTCTGTGGATCATTTCAAGAAAAGGTTAGACCGAATCTTGCACACTATTTGAGTGTGTAGAAAGTTTTCCCTGGCACCCGTTGCTGTTGGTACCTCCTCGGTATGGGCCGCAAGGCCTTTTGAGGTACTGCTTTTCCTTGTAACTCCTTGTAACTCTCTCTCTCTCTCTCTCTCTCTCCACTTCTTACTCATGAATATGCCAAGTTTTGTATAATATACAGATGGTTCACAAAAGTAAATAGACACTTGTTTTTTTAAAAAAAAATTATTTGATTACACTGTGTAACACTGATTCTGTTTATATAGAATTTTTTATGTTTTTATATGCATTTGTGGGCGCTGGGTCCAAATCTGGCCTTGGTTTGTGTGTATCATCAATGGTGTCAGAGATAATCCATTTTTCATGTTTTACCAGTATAATGTTATTATGGGCGCAGCAATATCAGAATAATCAGGAATTGTTGAGAACAATCCGGATGTCCATTGACAGTTTCTTGCTCTAGAAATTGTCCGAAACTTCCACTGTGATATATAAAGAAGAGGGCAGAGTCTGAGAAGTCAGTAAGTGTGAGCACACAAAGAAAGCAGGTTGTTTGTCTGATGGTTACCAGCACTGAGGTACTGTGTTTCTGTGCTTCTCTGTGCTGACGATTTGAGTGATATCGATCCTTTTTTATTGCGAACATTATTTCAGTGTTGTGAATACATCTTTTTTCTGGAATCTGTAATCTGTTGCAGATTTAATAATTCTTCTCTCTATATCTGCGGGTTATGATTAATGAAGTACAGTTTGGTAAAGAGAATGGCAACTAGAGCTTGTAAACACTCGCCGGATATATTCTGCTACGTTTGTGGGTATTACATAGGCCCCAAGCAAGTATCGCACAAGATTGTGAAAGGCATCAAGTTCTGGATCGCGTATCGGCTCTATTTTGGTATGCCTATGGGTGACCAAGATAAGCCCTGGGCACCCATGTGATCTGTGGAAGCTGCCGCTCCACACTTGAAGGGTGGCTGCGGGGAGTACGCAAGGCAATGCCCTTTGCGGTATCCAGAATATGGAGAGAACCAAAGAGCCACCACGACGATTGCTACTACTGCATGGTAGATGTTTCTAAGTACAGGAAAGTTAAAGGAAGACAGACTCCTCAGTATCCAAGCATAGCATCTTCCATAGCTCCTGTACCACATGGCGAAGGTCTTCCAATACCACGTCCACCAGAACAGGTATCTATCTATTACTTTACCTTCTGTATTTACAGACTGTGGGTCATTATGTGTCGATTTTTCTTAGTGCTGATGCTCTTCTACATATATAGCTATGCCTATATTTTGTTGCTTTGCTTTGCAGGTTGAAAATGAGGATGCAGCTAGCTCATCTGAGATGTCGGCTGGTGAGGACAGTCATGATGAAGAATATACAGTAACTTTCAGTACAAACCCTCACTTTCCAAATCAGAAGGAATTGGACGACTTAATTAGAGATTTGGGTCTGACGAAATCAGGGTCTGAGCTTCTGACCTCCAGACTCAAAGAGTGGAATTTGCTTGGAGAAGACTGCAAGAGCACTGTATACCGAAAGCGGCATGAAGAGTTTGCAAGGTTCTACGATGTCAATGGCTCTCTCTGTTATTGCAGCGAAGTTAATGGTCTATTCACAGCTATTGGGTTAACACATATACCCTCAGAGTGGCGCCTGTTTATTGACAGTTCAACTCGGAGTTTAAAAGCTGTTCTACTCCACAATGGGAACAAATATCCATCTATACCAGTTGCACATTCTGTTCAAATGAAAGAGGACTATGAAAATGTCAAACAACTGCTCACTCAAATCAGGTATGAACAATATAACTGGGACGTGTGTGGTGATTTCAAAATGATTGGTTTCTTGTTAGGTTTACAAGGAGGGTTTACTAAATATTCATGTTTTCTTTGCCTGTGGGATAGCAGGGCTTCAACTGAGCACTATAAAACAGTTCAGTGGCCTCCACGTGAAGGACTGCAACCAGGAAAGTACAATGTACTCAGGGAACCTCTTGTGAAGCCTGACATAGTTCTGCTACCACCTCTCCATATTAAGTTGGGTCTAATTAAGCAGTTTGTAACTGCGTTACATTTTGGAGGGGAAGTTTTCCAACAGATTCGGGTCATGTTCGCTAAACTCTCTGAGGTCAAAGTCAAGGCTGGCATCTTTGTAGGACAAGTCAAGGCGCTGTTGAATTCAAAGAACCTTGAAGCCAAGATGACTCCGATCGAAAAAGAGGCTTGGTGTGCTTTCCGTGATGTGGTTCGTGGGTTTTTAGGCAACCATAAAGCACCAAACTATAATGAGTTAGTGTGAAACTTGATTAAGTGCTATGGCAAAATGGAGTGCCGTATGTCTTTAAAATTACACTATCTGCATTCACATCTAGACTCTTTTCGTGATAACCCCGGCGATGTGAGTGAAGAATATGGCGAAAGATTCCATCAAGATATTCAAACGATGGAGAAAAGGTACCAGGGCCATTGGGATGCTTCCATGATGGGAGACTACGTATGGTCGCTGATCAGAAAGGATAAGAATGTTCATACGCGGAAGTCGCGTTCTTCAGTGCATTTTTAAGGAACGCACACTGCATAACGAGGCTCGTTATTCTCTTATCGGTTCTCCTCATGATATATATTATATCCTTTGCACCATTTTGGGTTTGTCAAACAATTTTGGCTCAATAAACATTAATTTCCAATAGTGTTTTTATTTTCAGAAAATATTTATGTTAGCCTTCTTTATATACTTTGCCATATAAAAAGTGTGATAACCTACATTTTTGAAACGATTGATGATAGAGCAAAACCAATATAATTTTTGGAATCAGCGCCCCGAAATCATTAAGAAACGACAGAAAAATCACAATAAACAGAAATTTTTTCAAATTTTGTTACCCAATGTTATGTAAATGAGTACATAAAGTTATTGAATCAATAAATGGAAAAGGGAAAAGAACATGATTTTAAATATATTGATTCAATAATTTTTTTTATTTTGTACTTGTCGATTTTTATAACCACATCAAAGTATTTGGAAAAAACAAATGTCTATTTACTTTTGTCAACTCTCTGTATCGTACATTGATTGACCTTTCTAATTAAAAAAACTTGGTTAACTCGTATTATGAATCTATTAATTAAGATAGATTTATTTTCAAGATCAAAACTCTCGACTAAAACTTCGAATAAAATTATTCTCTGTTCTCAAAATCAATATATGTACAGGGTGTACATAGTCAGGATCTATTTTTGTGAAGCACTTGGAAATTATATGGAATTCAATCATAAAATGATAAAGTGGTAACATTTATTAAATAATTAAGAGTAGGATTCGACGTAACGCCCATCAGTATCCCTGCACAGCTCAAATCGTTCCGCAGCATTTCTAAACACATTCTGGAGCATTTGCGGGGTTATGTTATCTGCAGCAGTTCGTATACGTGTACGTAAGTTTTCAAGACTCGTAATCTTCGTCTGATAGACGTGCAATTTGATAAAGCCCCATGCAAAGAAATCTAAAGGGGTTAAATCTGGTGATCTCGCTGGTCAAGGTCTGTTGCTTCCGCGTCCGATCCAGCGATTTGGAAAACGTCCATTTAGATAATCCTGAACAATTTTGGCATAGTGACAAGGAGCACCATCATGTTGATAGACGACGGTACTAACAATCCTATCCCCGTCGTCTATCAACATGATAGTGCTCCTTGTCACTATGCCAAAATTGTTCAGGATTATCTAAATGGACGTTTTCCAAATCGCTGGATCGAACGCGGAAGCAACAGACCATGGCCAGCGAGATCACCAGATTTAACCCCTTTAGATTTCTTTGCATGGGGCTTCATCAAATCGCGCGTCTATCAGACGAAGATTACGAGTCTTGAAAACTTACGTACATGTATACGAACTGCTGCAGATAACATAACCCCGCAAATGCTCCAGAATGTGTTCAGAAATGCTGCGGAACGATTTGAGCTGTGCAGGGATACTGATGGGCGTCACGTCGAATCCTACTCTTAATTATTTAATAAATGTTACCACTTTATCATTTTATGATTGAATTCCATATAATTTCCAAGTGCTTCACAAAAATAGATCCTGACTTTATGTACACCCTGTATATAGTCTCTAATTTTGGAGTAAATTTATTCTTGAATCTCAAAATCTATTTATCCTTGAATCTCTCTCTCTCTCTCTCTCTCTCTCTCTCTCTCTCTCAATCTGAGCCTCAGAATCAGTGTCTTCACTAATCCCAGAATCACTTTATCTTCAAATATAAGAATCAAATTATCCTTGAATCTCTCGTTCATTTAATCTCTAATCTCAGAATCAGTTTATTTTCTAATCTCGGAATAAATTTATTATTGAATCCCCTCGAAAATAGTGAAAGTACTGTCGAATCCCGAAATTTATTCTCAAATTTCAGAAATATTTTGTCTTGAATCTCGCACATTTATATCCCGAAATTTATTCTCAAATTTCAGAAATATTTTGTCTTGAATCTCGCACATAATTTATTCAAATCTAAGATTCACTTATTCTTTAACCTCAAAAATCAATTTATTTCATTAGAAATAAAGAATAAGGGGTTAAATGCGAAGAATGACCGACGAAATCGTCCCTAGGGTTTTTAATTACATCAAATATTTTCCTGTTTATGAGGCATTTTATGAGTACTGTGGGTATTGTACTCGTGTAATTCTTCAAAATCGAAAGCTCGCTTGATTTAACTAGTTTCCATTCAGAAGAGAACACGTTCAATTTTCATTAATATGATTTGTCGTGGTTATTTACACCTAAGTTAATTTAAACCTAACTTAATCTAAGTTAACCTGACCTAAATGTAAACCAGCGAAACGTAACTTTTCGATCGAAAAGCGAACAATGTTTTATTTGAAGCGACACAAACAACCATCCAACTTTCTAATTCCATGGAAAGCGAGAATTTTTAAAATTGTATGTATGTGTATGTATGTATGTACGTGCGAACGATCGCTGGAGAAACTCCAAAAGAGAAACTTTAAATTAGAATCGATGCTGAATTTCTTGAAATCAAGAATCATTAATACGTTGAATTTAGAGCTGGAAAAGGAATTTTGAGTTATCTCGTTTCGTGAGAATAAATAAGTATAATTTGCAGTGACTGGAAATCAATTTGCTTGAGTGATACATAGCGGGATAAGTAGGCAAGTAGATGCACGTAGACGAGTTGGTGCGCGTAGATGGGTAGATATTAGATTGATAAAAGCTCAAATGGCAAGAAATATCTGCTTTGAGAACAAATTCATTTGACTTAAAATCAAATACAATTTCGGTTCTGCATCTGATGGAGCCCTCGCCCTTCTCCTCTCACTTTCTGAACCCATTCTCGATGATTGAGCTTCAGTTCTCGCTTGTGAACGATGTTACAGGAAATAGGCGTGTTTGGCACCGTCGCGAGGCATCGCGTTTGGCACTGGAATTTTAGTGGATGACATATATAGGTTTAGGTAAATTAATAAATTAAAATTAATATAATAATAATAATAGTAATTAATTAATTAATAATATATAATTAATATAATAATGAGCGTACGGCCTATAATGTATACCAAAATATATACTGTATATTGAGCATTATATACAAATAATGCTCCAATTTTTCCGATATTATCCCGTTTTCTTTCAATCGTTTGTCTCGCTGTCCCAAGAAGCACCATATGTCCCGGATATATGGCAACTGCTCTCAGTTCTTTAAATACAGAATAATTTGTAACAACTTTAACGTTTCGTCTGTAAATAAAATTAAATAAAAAAAATTATGTAAAGTTACATTAAAAATGGAATTACAGAAAACTACAATGACCGTATATTGATTTTAAAACGGATACTGAAGTAAAACGCGCAGCACAGAGGAGGATTCGTCCTTGTGTCGCTGGACCACGTCCCGAGTATGTCACTATCCTCTACACAAGGGGTGGCGAACCTTTTTATAGTCACGTGCCATGAAAAAACATGTAAACTATAAAAAAAAATTCGCATGCCCACCAAAGTTTATATATATTACACCAAATTATAAACGTTAAGTCTGTTATTTTATACTCATTATTGCAACGTTATTGCATTTTGCTTAGGCGTATCAGGCAAATTTGATCGCGTGCCATAGGTTCGCCACCACTGTTCTACACCATCCAGGAAACTATATATATATGGATGATGTAGGGAATAAATCGACGTACTAGGGACGGGGTCCACCGACGCAGGTACGAACCCTACTCTCTGCTACACGTTTTAATTCAATCTCCATGAAGAAAATGTAATGTACAAATATTTACAGTAAAAATAAATCGCAATGAAAAGACGTGTTAAGTTAACTGTTCGCCAACCAGGACAAAATAGTAAACACAACTATGTAAAATTACACCAACCATTCAATTATGGTTGTTAGCAGAAAACTATAAGCATAGTTTGTATTAAAGATGGTTCAATTAACTGTTCTCTTCTTAATCAATTCATTCTTCGGCCAAGAATAAGAAATCCGAAGTAGAAATGTCAAAGGAGGAAATTCTCAAATTGATCCGTTCCATTCCAACTGTACAATTTCCTAATTTAAGTTGGGTTTTTCCTAGGAAGTACCCCTCAGGCATGCAATTTTACGTCATTGCCCTCTTTTTTGTACCCTTACCCAAATCAAGAAGCTCTTCCCCAAATCCGAAATTCACATTTTGAACATTCACACTTTCGGACCGTGAGTGGGAATGGTAATGGTAATGACCCTTTGTGGGAAGTAATAGAATTAACTTGGTGGATTGGTTGGTAGATTGTTATATACTTCGTGGATTGATTGTGCTGGGACTCCCTTCTTTTCTCCTGTCACTGTCCTCTTCAGCTGAACTTTTTCCGTGTCTCATCTACCCTGTGAGCAGCCCAGCATGCTCTTAAACACGCTTCTCCCTCTATTCTTCATTATACATACATGCATTTTACCACACTGCACAGTCTTTTGAAAATTTAAAAAAAAAAGGCATCTTAAGCCTCAGAGACCTTGATTTCGGCTCTTTTATATAGGGGAGGGGGAGGGCATTTGTGCGGGTTCTTGCCTTTGGTTTCCTCGTACATAAAAAAATACCCATGTATTTGGTTATTGCGAGGACTACGTCGTGGCCACGTCGTAACACTGCTTCTTGTGCATCAGCAAAGTCAAGTGACGTTGAGTTTGAGTAATATAGGGTGTCCATAAATGATTACCCTGATTAAAGCATGCTATAACTTTTAAATAAACACTCGTATTCAAACAGTTTTAATCATAAGTAGATAAACATACAAAGTTCTGATACATAGTTAATGAACTTAATAAGCTTCCACATGTGCACCCCTAGTGGCACGTAAAATGTCTAAACGGTATTCACACACACGCCACACATTTTCCAACATTTGTGGGTTAACTGTTGCAATTGCATCCGTAATGCGTTCTCGCAATGTCCTGATATCTGGAACAACTGTTGCATAAACCAAATCTTTAACATGACCCCAGAGAAAGAAATCCAGCGGGGTAATGTCTGGTGATTTTGGGGGCCATGGGATTGGCCCGTTCCTGCCAATCCATCGATTTGGAAATGTTGCGTCGAGAGTTTCACGAACAACATGCGCCCAATGAGGGGGTGCCCCATTTTGTTGGAAGATGACAGTTGGCTGCCTGTCCTGCAGCTGGGGGATGGCGTAATTGGTGAGCATATCCAGGTACACAGTTGCGGAAACAGAGACATTTTACGACATTTTACGTGCCACTAGGGGTGCACATGTGGAAGCTTATTAAGTTCATTAACTATGTATCAAAACTTTATGTTTATCTACTTATGATTAAAACTGTGTTTGAATACGAGTGTTTATTTAAAAGTTATAGCATGCTTTAATCAGGGTAATCATTTATGGACACCTTGTAGTTGGATGGTTGACCTTATCTGTCCACAAGATGTCGCCACCCGTGGCTTGCATCCCACGTAGAGGTCCCCTCCGTCATATGACCTTAAATGTTGTGAAGGAGGTTACACTGAAATTCGGTGTTCCCATTTTTTCATGATAAATTCCGATATCTTAAAATATTTATTTCATTCAAAATAAACCTTTGAAGAAGCCGTTTACTCGCGCCATACATACCTGTCTTCAGTCCGTGTATGCGTATAACATATCGGCGTTTTATTTCGGGAATACTGTAATTAATTTGACGTACTAAAACGAGCAACTTTATCACTAATTTGAGCAATCATCATTGAAAATATCGACGCACTGAATTGACTGAATTCTTTAAGACATAATCTGTAAGAGTTAGGGCTCATAACAAATACACCAAATTTAGTGTTCGGTGTATGGTTTGCTTCTTAGTTTCTGTTTCACGTTTGAAGAATTTTTTCCTATTTTTGCTTTGGAATTTTGTTTTTCGTCATATTTTGTTATTGAATCTTGAATCATACTGTTTTTTCTTCCTTGATTTCCTGGTTTTTTACATGTCCATGTTGGCAACTATATATACAGGGTGTCCCAGAAGTCTGGACTCATAGGGAAAATAGACATTATATTTTTAAAGTAAAACAAACGCATATCTAATATCAGTTTTACATATTTGAGGAAAGAAAATACCTTGATGGCTCAATATACCAATCAAGAGAAGGTGGAACTCGCTGGAACTGGTATTGCTACATGTTTCCCGAAAAAGCCAGAGGGAGGCATGTTCGTGAAATAACTGACATGTCTCCCTCTGGCTTTTTCCGGAAACATGTAGCAATACCAGTTCCACCTTCTCTTCATTGGTATTACTGAGCCATCAGGGTATTTTCTCTCCTGAAATATGTAAAACTGACATTAGAAATGTGTTGTTTCACTTTAAAAATAAAATGTCTATTTTCCCTACGAGTCCAGACTTCTGGGACACCCTGTATATACTGTATAATGGTATTACCAAAATGAAAACTTTAAAAAAGTAACTAATTGTTTAACCAAATAATAACTAAATACATTACATTTTGGGCCAAAAATTACTAATTTGAAGCAATGCCTTTTTGTTTGTATATTTTATTATTTTTTGTGATGATATAATTTCGAAAGCAAAACCTAATCTTTACCAATTAGTAATTTTTCATACTTTTTAGAAATTTTATTTTTCGAGAGGCGAATTTTTTCCCAGAAAAACTGTACATTAAAAAAAAGTCTACAACAATTATACACTCGTTTCATGCAATAATTATTCCCTTGTCATTTGGTATCCCAATTACATTCAAATGAACACAAATATACGCAAATACACACCAGAGAAATGGACGATTAGATTACTTCTCGAAATAGTCGATGCTGATAACGACTACATGCAGTGTGCTGATATGAGAAGTGGAATTCAAAATGGAGTCCTGTTCCGACGTTTTAAATATAATTTCCAGTGAATCTCTCTCTCTCTCTCTCTCTCTCTCTCTCTCTCTCTCTCTCTCTCTCTCTCTCTCTCTCTCAGACGGAAAATGGTTACAGAGCTGAAAGCATTTTCGACTTTTAATTGAATTTATTAATATTTCAAACATTTTCAAAATACTCCTCATGAAATATTAATGTAAATCCAGCATACATCTATCTGATATATATATATATATATATATATATATATATATATATATATATGTGTGTGTGTGTGTGTGTGTTTGTCTTCCCTTTGGAATCACGACAATATTTAGGATACATACAGAGCCCATCGTTACACGAACGTGCGTATCACGACATTAGCAGTGTTGCGGTGGTGTTTCTTGATGAATGCTATTTTTATTCTGAAAAAGGGGGATATAATTAAGGTTAGGCTTCGTTAAGTTAGGTTACGCTAGGTGAGGTTAGGTAAGATTTGTTTAAATTTATTAGGTTTTCCAGATTGGGTTGATGTCGCAATACAGATTTGAATATGTACAAATGTGTGAAAATGTCGCGGCTCTGTAGGGTGGCCAAACGCGTGTGTATGAGGGAGAGAGAGAGAGAGAGAGAGAGAGTTACAAGGAGTTAAAGGACAAAAAGTACCTCAAAAGGCCTTGCGGTCCATACCGACGAGGTACCAATGGCAACGGGAGCCAGGGAAAAATTCATACACCCTCAAATAGTGTGCAAGATTCGGTCCAACCGTTTCTTGAACTGATCCACAGAGGAACTGTTCACAACTTCTGAATGTAGCCTGTTCCACGTGTCACAGATCTTATAGGTAAAGTAATTCCCACACACACTAGTCCTAAACCGTTTCAAATCCAACTTCCAACCATTGTTGCGAGTTGGGTTATCATTTAAACTAAACATGCTTCTAAAATCGACATCGTTGAACCCGCGCAAGAGCTTGAAAACCTCGATGAGTTGACCGCGCAGCCTCCGAGTTTCCAGCGAAAGCAAATTCAGGGCGCGTAAGCGTCGATTGTAGCCCATATGCCTAATGGAAGGGATTAACTTTGTGGTCCTCGCCTGGACTCTCTCCAGCCTGTCAATATCTTTCCTGAGGGTGGGCGACCAGTGCTGCACAGCATACTCCAGGGAATTGTACAGAGAGAGCACAATCACCTTGTTCCGAAATCGAAATTGCCTCCTGATATAACCCAACAGCTTCTGGGCTTTCTTTTCCACCTCTACGCACTGTTTGGTAAAAGTAAGGTCGCTGCTAATTAGCACACCCAAGTCCTTTTCCAAATCAGTGGCCTCGATATTACTACCCAACATGGAGTAGTCCGACTTGGGATTGGCGTAGCCAATGTGCATCACCTTCCATTTACCCAAGTTAAACGGCATTTGCCATTTTTCCGACCACTCTCCTATCCTACGTAGGTCCGCACGCAGTTGCTCGATCGCTTTGGGCGTCCCAACATTGCTCCCAAGCTTGGTATCATCAGCGAATTTGGCGATCCTACTGATGATGCCAGCGTCGATATCATTTATGTAAATGATAAACAACAGTGACCCCAAAGCGGAACCCTGAGGAACCCCGCTAGTGACAGAGGCCCAACCCGAGCTAGCCCCTTTAATTACAACTCTCTGCAGCCAGTTTCCAATTCAACTACCTACTTCCCCATCGATACCCAGCGCGCAGACTTTGCCCATGAGAGAGAGAGTTACAAGGAGGAGTTAACAAGGAAAAGAAGTACCTCAAAAGGCATTGCGGCCCATACCGAGGAGGTACCAATGGCAACGGGTGAAGGAAAATTTTCAACACACTCAAATAGTGTGCAAGATTTGGTGTAATCTTTTCTTGAACTGATCCACAGAGGAATTGTTCACAACTTCTGAAGGTAACCTGTTCCACGTGTCACTGATCTTATACATAAAGTAATTCCCACACACACTAGTCCTAAACCGTTTCAAATCCAACTTCCAACCATTGTTGCGAGTTGGGGTATCATTTAAACTAAACATGCTTCTAAAATCAACATCGTTGAACTGGCGTAAGAGCTTGAAAACTTCGATCAGTTGACCGCGCAGCCTCCGCGTTTCCAGCGAAAACAAGTTCAGGGCGCGTAACCGTCGATTGTAGCCCATATGCCTAACGGAAGGGATTAACTTTGTGGCCCTCGCCTGCACTCGCTCCAGCCTCTCAATATCTTTCCTGAGGGTGGGCGACCAGAACTGCACAGCATACTCCAGGTGCGGCCGAACCAGGAAATTGTACAGAGAGAGCACAATCTCCTTGTTCCGAAACTGAAATTGCCTCCTGATGTAACCCAACAGCTTCTGGGCTTTCTTTTCCACCTCTACGCACTGTTTGGTTAACTTAAGGTCGCTGCTAATTAGCACACCCAAGTCCTTTTCCAAATCAGTGGCTTCGATATTACTACCCAACATCGAGTAGTCCGACTTGGGATTGGCGTAGCCAATGTGCATGACTTTGCATTTACCCAAGTTAAACGGCATTTGCCATTTTTCGGACCACTCTCCTATCCTACCAAGGTCCGCACGTAGTTCCTCGATCGCCTCCGGCGTCCCAACATTGGCCCCAAGCTTGGTGTCATCAGAGAGAGAGAGAGAGAGAAGAGAGAGAGAGAGAGAGAGAGAGAGAGAGAGAGAGAGAGAGAGAGAGAGAGAGAGAGAGACACTCACTCACTCACTCACTCTTAATGACGAGTCTAAAGTACATCCAGAAAACTCAGTGACTGTAATTATCGAGCATTAGTATTAACAACTCTCTAGTTCAGTGACCGGCAAGGGAGTGCTGCCTGAAGTGGCAAAAGTTAGAATTACTCTGTAGTGAGTGAGAAGAGGTGATGTGCGAGTGAGTGAGTGAGTAAGAGCTTAAGAGTCTGTTGAGAGAACGAGTCAGTCTTGCAAAAGCTGTCTGCAGATGAAAGGGGATTATACTTTATTTCGATCACTGCAACATAATAATAACAATATTAATGATATTAATAGAATATAAATTATATATCTGGATGTTGGAAGTCCTTAATGATACCTTCGAGAGGTCATTAAGGATGGAAATAATCTCTCTGTTTCGGAATATATACGAGTGATATATATATATATATATATATATATATATATATATATATATATATATATATATATATATAATATTTATAGAGGCTTTCATAAGTATTCGTACAGAGAAATATTTTTGTTATATTCGTCATTGTCTTTTGTACTATGTATGCGATAATTATGAAAAGTTTACCATTCATTTGGAAAAATTTAACAAATAGAAAAAGTTAGTTCAACTCCAGTGTATAATGAAAAACATCAAAGAATTTGAGGAAAATACAAAACATTAAAATGCAAACGTTTTCATACATTTACTTACAAAATTATTTAATGCTTTGTGTGTTCACTTTAAGCTTGGAGATTTTAAAATTTTTATTGGTAGTTGGCCGTTTATTGATTAGAGACTGTTGGCAATTCTGAATTCTAGAATTTTCTCTGTGAATCTTCAAGGAAGACGGATAACTGTACAAGCCATGAGTAAGTGAGTAAGCCATCATGGTGAAGAGCTGTCTACACATCTTAAGAGATCTGTTATTGCTGCACACGAATCTGGGAAGAATTGTAGGAAGATAGGAGAAGAACTTCGCATTCCATTTACGACGGTTGCTGAACTTATAAACAAATAGAAAGGCTTTGGAACAATCAAAATTTTACCAAAGTGTGAACGACCTTGCAAGATTTCAGAACGTACATCTAGACGGATTGAAAGAATGGCTGCTGCGAATCCACGAGTGACTGCAGGTGATATTTGCCAAACATTAAGACTATATAAGGTCGCTGTCTATCCCTCTACGGTACGTCGTACATTGAGAAAGAATGGTCTGCATGGAAGAGTTGCACGAAGAAAACCTCTTCTCCGAAAAGCGCACAAAGAAGCTCGTTTAAAGTACGCGAAGGATCATCAAAATGATGGATTTACATTATGAAAGAAAGTTCTGTGGACAGACGAGACCAAAACTGAATTATTCAGGATCAACGAACAACGATATGTTTGGCGAAAATCAAATACTGCATCTAATGAAAAATAAACCCTTCTGACTGTTGAACATGGTGGTAGTAGTTTGCTTCTTTGGGGATGCTTTAGTGTTTCTGGTGAAGGAAAGATTGTCGTTATCAAAGGAATCTTGAATTCGAAAAAATATCAGGAGATTTTAGAAGAAAATGTATTGCCTTTAGTTCGGCAGTTATGAATATGTCGCAATTGTATACTGCAACAAGATAATGATCCAAAACCTAAAAGTAAGAGGACCCTGAAATGGCTTCAAGAAAAGAATTTCAAGCTTCTCGAGTGGCCCAGTCAAATCCCAGATCTCAATTTAATCCAGAATTTATGTTTTCATTTGAAAAAAATCTGTTCGCAAGAAAAACCCTGCAAGAAATTACAATAAATTACTGAGAGGTGTTGAAACCTTCTAGAAAAATACTCAAAACGGATCATTGAAGTCATTCGAGTAAAAAGTGGCCACAGAGAGTATTAAATAATTTTGTAAGTTAATATACGAAAACTTTTGCATTTTAACTTTTTTTTTGATCACCTGAAGATCCGTCACCCCAGCCTTTTTTAGTTAGCTTTATAAGGCTAATTGACGAAAATATCACGACCTAACCTAACCAGTCGTCAAGGGCGTACAGTTGACCTAACGACTGGTTAGGTTAGGTCGTGATATTTTCGTTAGTTAGCCTTATGAAGCTAACTAAAAAAGTTTGGGGTGACGGGTCTTCAGGTGATCCCTTTTTTTTATATTTTCCTCAAATTGTTTGATATTTTACATTATATGTTGGAATTGAACTAATTTTTTTATTTGTTATTTTTTCCAAACGAACGATAAACTTTTCATAACTATTATACGCATGGTACGAAAGAAAAAGACGAATATAACCGAAATATTTCTCTCTACGAATACTTTTGAGCGCCACAAAAACGCAGACCACTATCGCACACTTCAGGAAAGAAAATAATGAGCTAACCTATGATCTGAAGGAAATATCTGAAATATTGACATACCTCTTTTGGGGAGGAATTAAATTGAGAATGTATAACGATTTTAAATTTACTGCAGAAGATATAGCGAAGGCTATAGGACAAATGAAGTCGCATTCAGCAGCAGGTCCAGACAAATGGCATGTCTTATTTTAGAAACTGTAAAAACGAAAGAGCTACACACTTTTATTGGATATGGAGAAGATCCCTGGACACGGGAGAAATACCGAGCATACTAAAAAGAACGAACCTTGTTCCAATATATAAAGGGGGGCGGGGATTGGTCTTAAGCAAAGAACTATAGACCGGAGTCACTGACATCACATATCGCCAAAAATTTGAAAGAATAGTCAGGGGTAAAATATATGACTTTTTGGAGACAAGGGAAAGATCCAATGAAAATCAGCACGGATTCCGATCAGGAAGATCGTGACTATCACAACTAATGGAGCACTATAACAATCAATATCATAGACGCACCTGAGAACAATGATAACTACGATGTAATGTACACGGATTTTGCTAAAACATTTGATAAGTGTGATCATGACACAGAGCACATAAAATGAAACAGTTGGAAATAACAGGTAAAGTGGGCAAATGGATCTACAATTTCCTCAGGGAACGGCAGCAAGCCGTAAAAATCGAAGTTATATCATCATAATCGAAAGTACGCAGCTCAGTTCTCCAGTTAACCCCACTCCTATTCATTATCATGCTGACAGACATAAACAATGAAGTAGACGACGACAATGTAATATCCTTTGCTGACGACACAAAGATTAGCAGAAAAATTATCAATACAGAAGAGGTGGAATCCCTACAGAGGGACACGAATAGAATATACAAATGGTCAGAAGACAAGAACATGAATTTTAACACCGAGAAATTTCAGCCCTTAAGATAGGGAAGAAGTGAAGAATTTAAACAGATAGCGTACCATGCACCAGATAGACAGGAAATTAAGAGAAGCAAGAAAGCAAAAGATTTTCGCGTAATAATGACCGATGATGCGAAATTTGAAACACAAAATCACATAGCGATAAACAAAGCAAAAAGAGTTGCGGGACAGCTACTGAGAACCTTCAAAAGAAGGTACAAGAAGTAATGACCCCCCTGCTGAAAGCATTCATCATACCAAAACTTGGATACTCCTCAGTCTTGACGTCCCCGTACAAAGAAGAAGAAATTAATAAACTGGAAGTAATCCAGAGGAATTTCACAGCCAAGATTGATGGCTGTAATGAACTCGACTACTGGGAAAGACTACATAAATTAAATCTGTATTCGCTGGAGAGAAAGAGAGTGAGTTCCAAGGAGTTACAAAGAAAAGAAGCATCTCAAAAGGCCTTCCGGCCCATACCGAGGAAGTACCAATGGTAATGGGTGCCAGGGAAAAATTCCTACACCCTCAAATAGTGTGAAAGATTCGGTCTAACCTTTTCTTGAACTGATCCACAGAGGAACTGTTCACAACTTCTGAAGGTAGCCTGTTCCACGTGTCACAGATCTTATAGGTAAAGTAATTCCCACACACGCTAGTGCTAAACCGTTTCAAATCCCTCTTCCAACCATTGTTGCGAGTTGAGTTATCATTTAAACTAAACATGCTTCTAAAATCGACATCCTTGCTTCTAAACATGCTTCTAAAATCGGCCTCGATATTACTCCCCAACATGGAGTAGTCCGACTTGGGATTGGCCTAGTCAATGTGCATGACCTTGCATTTACCCAAGTTAAACGGCATTTGCCATTTTTCGGACCACTCTCCTATCCTACGTAGATCCGCACGCAGTTGCTCGATCGCTTTGGGCGTCCCAACATTGGCCCCAAGCTTGGTCTCATCAGCGAATTTGGCGATTCTACCGACGATGCCAGCATCGATATCATTTATGTAAATGATAAACAACAGTGACTCCAAACCGGAACCCAGAGGAACCCCGCTAGTGACCGAGGCCCAACCCGAGCTAGCACCTTTAATTACAACCCTCTGCCGCCTATTCTTCAACCAGTTTCCAATCCAGCTACCTACTTCCCCACCGATACCCAGCGCGCGGACTTTGGTCATTCACCGGCGATGAGGTACCTTATCAAAGGCTTTCTGAAAGTTGAGATAAAGTATATCAATCGCCCTACTCTTATGGTACTCACTCCACATGACATGGAAAAATTCGAGCAAGTTGGTGAGACACGACCTATGCCGCCTAAACCCATGTTGGGAGTCCCCAAGCAGCTTGTAAGAATCCAAATGGTCAACGATCCTATCCGCTATTATCTCCTCTGTAGGGGATAATAGCGGATAATAGCGGATAGGAGTCCCATTAGTCTCACTTCAGTGAGACTAATGGGATGATAGTTCCCTGGACTTCCGTGATCTCCTTTCTTAAAGATAGGGGTCACGTTGGTTTCCCTCCAGTCACCAGGCACCTGGCCCGTCTCCAACGATTTATTGAAGACTGTAGCCAGGTGGGGAGCCACCTGGTCGCGCACTTCCCGCAAGACTCTGGGGAGGAATTGGTCTGTCTCAGGAGCCTTAAACGCGCTCAGTTTGTCTATTCTATCAGCAATGACTGTCGCGGTACACCGAACACTATCTAGGCCAGCACCTTCGTGCTGAGAGTTACAAGGAAAAGTAGCACCTCAAAAGGCCTTGCGGTCCATACCGAGGAGGTACCAATGGCAACGGGTGCCAGGGAAAAATTCATACACCCTCAAATAGTGTGCAAGATTCGGTCTAACCTTTTCTTGAACAGATCCACAAAAGAACTGTTCACAACTTCTGAAGGTAACCTGTTCCACGTGTCACAGATCTTATACGTAAAGTAATTCCCACACACACTAGTCCTAACCGTTTCAAATCCAACTTCCAACCATTGTTGCGAGTTGGGTTATCATTTAAACTAAACATGCTTCTAAAATCGACATTGTTGAACTCGCGTAAGAACTTGAAAACCTCGATGAGTTGACCGCGCAGCCTCCGAGTTTCCAGCGAAAACAAATTCAGGGCGCGTAAGCGTCGATTGTAGCCCATATACCTAATGGAAGGGATTAACTTTGTGGCCCTCGCCTGCACTCGCTCCAGCCTCTCAATATCTTTCCTGAGGGTGGGCGACCAGAACTGCACAGCATACTCCAGATGCGGCCGAACCAGAGAATTGTACAGAGAGAGCACAATCTCCTTGTTCCGAAATCGAAATTGCCTCCTGATATAACCCAACAGCTTCTGGGTTTTCTTTTCCACCTCTACGCACTGTTTCGTAAACTTAAGGTCGCTGCTAATTAGCACACCCAAGTCCTTTTCCAAATCAGTCGCCTCGATATTACTCCCCAACATCGAGTAGTCCGACTTGGGATTGGCGTAGCCAATGTGCATGACTTTGCATTTACCCAAGTTAAACGGCATTTACCATTTTTCGGACCTCTCTCCTATCCTACCAAGGTCCGCACGCAGTTGCTCGATCGCTTTGGGCGTCCCAACATTGCTCCCAAGCTTGGTGTCATCAGCGAATTTGGCGATCCTACTGACGATGCCAGCGTCGATATCATTTATGTAAATGATAAACAACAGTTGCCCCAAAACGGAACCCTGAGGAACCCCGCTAGTGACCGAGACCCAACCCGAGCTAGCACTTTTAATTACAACCCTCTGCCGCCTATTCTTCAGCCAGTTTTCAATCCACCTACCTACTTCCCCACCGATACCCAACGCGCGGCCTTTGGCCATTAGCCAGCGGTGAGGTACTTTATCAAAGGCTTTCTGAAAGTCGAGATAAAGTATATCAATCGCCCTACTCTTATCATACTCACTCAACATGACGTGGAAAAACTCGAGCATGTTGGTGAGACACGACCTATGCCGTCTAAACCCATGTTGGGAGTCCCCAAGCAGCTTGTAAGAATCCAAATGGTCAACGATCCTATCCGCTATTATCCCCTTATAATTTACCTACAACCGAAGTAAGACTAATGGGACGATAGTTCCCTGGACTTTCGTGATCCCCTTTCTTAAAGATAGGGGTCACGTTGGCTTCCCTCCAGTCACCAGACACCTGGCCCGTCTCCAACGATTTGTTGAATACTGTAGCTAGGTGGGGAGCCACTTGGTCGCGCATCTCCCGCAAGACTCTGGGGAGGAACTGGTCTGGTCCAGGACCCTTAAACGCGCTCAGTTTGTCTATTCTATCGGCAACGACTGTCGCGGTACACCGAAGAGAGAGAGAGAGAGAGAGAATTTACATAATTATGGAAAATGATCGAAAAAACTGGTACCTAACCTCAAACTGAACCCAATTAACATCTAAACAACACTGGAAAATAGTTGAGGTAGAATGCGTACGGTATGTTCCCAAACTGAAGGCCCGACAAGGGACACATTCAATACTGAAAGAAAATGGTTTGGTTGTCAGGTGGTCCCAAGACTTTTTAATCAGCTTCCAAATGACCTCAGGAACGTTGCAGGGGTCAAAATAATAATAGATGCGTGGCTCAGAACGGTACCAGATGAGCCAGGTGTGCCTGAGTATGTGCGATGGAGATCGCAAGAAAGCAACTCGCTTCTCCATCAGGTCAGGCCTAGAAATAAGGCCACCGGCTTGACCTTCGTGTGAAGAGAGACCGATGCACAGAACTTTCACCAGGTTTAACCTCGTTAACCTTGTTGCTGTTTCGTGCGTTGGTCTCTCTTCACACGAAGGTCAAACTGGTGGCCCCGCCTCTAGGTCTGACTTAGTGGAGGAGCGAGTTACTTTCTTGCGCTCTCCACCGTACATAGCCAGATACACCCGGCTCATCTGGTATCGTCCTGAGCCAGGCATCGTCTTCTCTTGAAGACTTCAACTTTGACCCCTGTAACGTTTCTGAAGTCCTTTGGAAGCTGGTTGAAAAGTCTTAGGCCCCTGACAACCAAGCTATTTTCCTTCAGTGTTGAGGAGGTCCCTTGTCGGGCCTTTAATTTGGGAACACTACACATTCTGCCTTTCCTATTTTCTAATGTTATTTGAATGGTAATTGGGTTTTGTTTTAGGTTTGGTACCAGTTTTTCGATCACTTTTCGTATGTAGATTATCGTGTACCTCTCTCTTCTTCTTTCCAGGGAGTACAGATTTAGTTTACGTAATCTTTCCCAGTAGTTGAGTTCTTTGCAGCCATCAATCTTGGCTGTGAAATGTCTTTGCGTTTCTTCTAGTTTATTACTTTCCTCCTTTTTATATGGAGACGTCAAAACTGAGCAGTATTCAAGTTTTGGTATAATCAGTGTTTATAGCAGAGGAATCATTACTGTCCTGTCCCTTCTTTTGAACGTTCTTCGTACCTGTCCCGCGACTCTTTTTGCTTTATTTATCGCTATCTGATTTTGTGTTTCGAATTTCGCATCATCTGTCATTATTACCCCCAGATCGATCGCTTTCGTGCTTCTCTGAATTTCCTGTCTATCTGGAGCATAATATGCAGTCTAAGTTCCTCTTTTCTACCATATCTGAAGAGCTGAAATTTCCCGCTGTTAAATGACTTGTTATTGTCTTCTGACCATTTGTATATTTTGTTCGTGTCCCTCTGCAAGGCCTCCACTTCATTTACATCGCTGATTTTTCTGCTGATCTTCGTCTGCGAAGGATGTTACTATAATGTTTCTGTTTACTCCACTGTCTATGTCTGTTAACATGATAATGAAGAGGTGTGGGGCCAGTACTGTCCATTGTGGTACTGAGCTGCGTACTTCCAATTCTGATGATGATATACCTTGAATCTTGACGAACCTGTAGACGTTCTCTGAGGAAGTTGTAGATCCATTTTCCCACTTTGCCTGTTATTCCCATATATTTCATTTTATGTGCTATTATACCATGATCACATTTGTTGAAAACTTTAGCAAAATCTGTGTATATGAGATCGTAGTTGTTATTGCCTTCCAATGCATCTACGATATTGTTGTAGTTTTCTATTAGTTGTGTAGGCATGATCTACCTGATGGGAGTCCGTGCTGATTTTCGTTGAATCTTTCCAGTGTTTCCAAGAAATCATAAATTTTCTCTCTAACTGTTCTTTCAAATACTTTGGTGAGGTGGGACGTCAATGACACTGGTCTATAGTTCTTTGCTTGAGATCTGTCCCCTCCTTTATAGGTATATAAGGACAATGTTTGCTCTTTTCAAGATGCTCGATATTTCCCCAGTGTCTAGGGATCTTCTCCATATCCAGTATAAAGGTTTAGCTATTTCATTTTTACAGTTTTTAATCAATAATGCGTTCCAATTATCTGGACCTGCAGCTGAATGTTGTTTCACTTGTCATATAGCTCTCGCTACATCTTCTAGGGTAAAATCAAAGTCTGTCATACACTCTTCTTGCAATTTCTCTTCAAAGAATGCATCTGTCAGGTATCGCTTTGTCACTTTTTGGGGTATTGAAAACTGATTCATACTGGGCTCTCAATGTTTCAACCATTTCTTTTGGATCGTCGGTTAGTTCATTATTTCTCTTCCTTTAACCTTTTCACTCACTGGGTAGACAATTGTGTAGCTGAAAAATAAACCATATTGATTCTTATATAACCGCATAAAGGCAAATTTCTTTTTTACCCTATGTCATAATTCGTGAGCGAAAGGGTTAAGGGCCCAATAGCCACGCGCATTTGTTTTCCTTTTCGCATAGCTGTAGAAGTATTTTGGATTTTCCTTTATTGCTTCTACCGCCTTTCCCTCTTCCCTCTCTGTATGGTCCTTAATCAGGGCTTGTATTTCCCTATCGATACCCTCCAGTTTTTCTTGTATTACTTTCCTGGCATTATCTCCGCAGTTGCCTAACTTCACCTCCACTCCCTTTCTTTTGCGGAATAGTCTTCTCTTTTGCCTCTCTAGCCAGCTCCCCTTTCCTTTTGGCTATGATTTCGGAGCATATTTTCCTAAAATTCTCAGCGGTTTTTCTTCCAAGGTTGTTAGCATTTCTTCAGTTGTTTTATTCTCTAAAACTGTTCTCCACTCTATTTGGGCCATGTGCGATCTGATTGCTTCCCAATTTATATTCTTGGAGTTTAAGTTAAAGGCCCCAAATTTGCTTCTTTCCTCAATATGTGTATTGTCTTTTAAAGTTGTCGTCATATTTGTTGAATCTCGATTAAATTGTGGTCTGAGATAATGGTTGGGGTTATTTTTATGTCAGCAATCAAGTTCGTGTTATTCATGAATAGCAGATCCAGGCAGTTATTTTTTCTGTTATTTTGTGTATACAGTATATATATATATATATATATATATATATATATATATATATATATATATATATATATATATATATATATATATATATATATATATAAGAGGGTGTTCTAAAATTATCTAGTAAACTTTTTTGTTCTAAAATTACTTTTTCAATTTTATATGAACGCAAATCTTAACAAAAATTATGCGATATTTAACAATTTTACTTCAAATACAGCAACAATAAAATAATTGTTTGTTTGAGATGTTCAAAATGTCTTCCTTCAACTTGAACACATTGTTCACAACGTCCCACGACTCATCGATAAATACACAAAAGTTTACTAGGTAATTTTAGAACACCCTTTATATATATATATATATATATATGTATATATATATATATATATATATATATATATATACAGGGTGTACATAAAGTCAGGATCTAGTTTTGTGAAGCACTTGGAAATTATATGGAATTCAATCATAAAATGATAAAGTGGTATCCCTGCACAGCTCAAATCGTTCCGCAGCATTTCTAAACACATTCTGGAGCATTTGCGGGGTTATGTTATCTGCAGCAGTTCGTATACGTTGTACGTAAGTTTTCAAGACTCGTAATCTTCGTCTGATAGACGTGCGACTCGATAAAGCCCCATGCAAAGAAATCTAAAGGGGTTAAATTTGGTCATCTCGCAACACAAGGTCTGTTGCTTCCGCGTCCGATCCAGCGATTTGGAAAACGTCCATTTAGATAATCCTGAACAATTTTGGCATAGTGACAAGGAGCACCATCATGTTGATAGACGACGGTACTAACAATCCTATCCCCAATCAGCTGAGGTTCAAGGAATTGCTGCAACATGTCCAGATAAATAAGCCCCGTAACTGTAGCTTCAGCAAAGAAAAAAGGACCATAAACCTTAGATTTTGTTAAACCCATCCAGACATTAACTTTAGGTGAGTCTCTTTCCCAATTTTGGACGAAATCATTCGGTCTTTCATCTGCCCAAATTCGACAGTTATGGCGATTTACTTTTCCACACGTATGGAAAGTGGCTTCATTACTAAAGAGAATGTTGTCCATTAAATTATCACTCCAGATTTGTTCTACGAGATCAGCACACACAGCACTTCGTCGAGGGAAATCTTCCTCATGTAAATCATGTAAAACCTGCAAATGATAGCTTTTCTTCTGCAAATTAACTTTCAGAATTTTGTGCACAGATGACGTCGGGAGGCCGAGTCTGTGTGATGCAGCACGAACGGACGTACGTGGCTCCTCAGTGATAATTCCGCGTACTGCATTCACGGTAAGATCTGACATACACGGTCGTCCTGATCTTGCTTCATCATTTGCAGATTCCGTTCGTTTAAATTTGTTCACCAATTTTCGTATTGTCTTGTTTATTGGCCCCGGCTTATGAAATCTCCTTCTAAACTTCTCTCTGATGTCATTGTATTTCTTTCCCTCGATTCGCCAAATTACTATTGCCACACGCTCTTCTGTATTCATTCTAAGGGCTTCTGAAAAGAAAAATAGAAAAAAATAATTATTTCACAAAAATAGATCCTGACTTTATGTACACCCTGTATATATATATATGAAAATTATTTCACGAAAGTAACACGTGAAAAATATTTATGATGAATAAAACCACGAAGGAAAGGAAACACAAAATGGTGCTCAAGCGCTTTCGTCTAATGACATCCTCAGGAACACTGAAGTACATAAAAGGGTGACAGCCTATATATAGCTTACAGAAAGAAAAAAAAAGAAAAATAAATAATATATACAGTAGGGTGGAGCGAAAAATACTTTTTTTCTAGTATGAAGTTCTAATAGTGATTAAAAGTTGCATTTAGTGGACGAAATATGCCTGCCAAAATATGAGTTCATTTGTTTAAAATTTTCAGCTGCCACCAGGGGGCTAAATTTAACACAATTTTGTGTAAAAAGGAAAAAATGCTTCTATTTTAGGTTTGTCAAACTATTATAAAATTTTATCTTAGAATTATCTAATAGTTTGATTAAGATTCTTAAATGATAGGAATTCGTTTTGTAAAAATGCCTTTTCATATGCTTAATATCTTCAGCTGCCACAAGAGAGCTGAAGTTAGCACAATTTAGAGTAACTGAGTCATGTTGAGACTACACTGAATGTTGTGGGGGAGGGTTTGGGGAGGGTTGTGGGGGAGGGTTTTGGTGTGAAGGAATTTCTTTCTGTGAGTCATTAGAACAGTGTGTTAACACTTGTCTTCTTAGGTAGTAGGCCTAGTCACTCAGTTGATCGGAGAGTTTTTTAATATGATCGGAATATTATAAAACTCTATTTTAAAGTGATTTATATAGAGATAATATTGATTTTATTATAAAATGCTTGTTATAATGTATTATATAATTTTAGTTTATTTATATAATATTATATATTTATAATATATTAATATACTTATAAAATATATTATATTATTAATTATATAATGTTTTGATGTTACAGGATATTTTGTGATAGTGAATTTTTCTTAAAAATATTATGGCATCAAATACTAAATATAAACATTTCACTAGAGAACATATGAAGTGTGCCATATTTGAAGTACCTTGTGAGATGAGTGATATGCAACTACCAACTTATAACTGCATTACGAAAGATTACCTGTTCACAAAACATTTAGTGAAGGAGCAGATGAATAACAAGGAGCCTTCATTTTCTGAAATAGCAGAGGCAGTTTCCAAAAAGGTAGAAAATATTTGGAAGAAGGCCTCTTTGCCAATAGTTTCACATACACGCGTTTTACAGATGATGCGAGTGTACCATGATAAATACAGGTCCTTATTAAAGCCATACAAGTCACGCAAGGATCAGCCTAAGTACAAAAATCAGCTTGAAGAATTTGAAAACTCTTCAAAATGCACTTTGTTTGACATCTGCACCTGCAAATGTAAGGAGTTTAGGAGATGCTCATGTGAAAAGAGTAAGAAAGTCCCTCCAAAAGAGCAGGATTTTTTAAATGACCAACGAACACGCAGAATAATGGTGATAGGAAGCATTGACATAGCACACACAAGACGATTACAAGCAAGAGAACATCGAAAGGAAATGGAAAAAGCCCGTCTGGAATCCTCACAAACAACTAGTGCTGCTATAACCAATACGTCCAACTTACAAATCGAAACAGAGACAAGTGAACTTCAACAACTAGAAGAGATATCTGAAGATAATGAGAAGATACAACCTCGACTCAATATGTAATAAGAAACAACAGATGCGTGAGCCACTGCCTTCATTAGCAATTACTTGTGATAGATTTAAAATGTCGGACAGAGCTGGGGCTGCTATTGCTTCTGCAGTATTGGCAGATCTTAAAATTGTTACTCCCGAAGACAAAGGGAATATTATAGACAGAAGTAAGCTAAGACGTGAAAGACAAAAACAGAGAAAGGAACTACAACAGATAGGAGAGCCAAAAACCATGCGGGGATTATACTTTGATGGCAGAAAGGATAAAACAATGATTCAAGTCCAGGAGAGTGATGGCTCTAACCACCAAAAGAACCAAACGCGAAGAGCATATCAGCATAATATCTGAACCACACTCTCTGTACTTTGCACATGTGACACCTTCCAGTGGCAAAGCTAAATACATTTGCACAACGCTAGTGAATTGCTTGAAAGAAAGGAATGTTGATATAGGGAACATCGTTGCAGTTGGCTGTGATTCGACAGTGGTTAACACTGGTAGTATTGGAGGCACAATAAGATTACTGGAAGAAGCCTTTAATAAGCCATTCCAGTGGCTGATATGCCTTTTACACCTTAATGAACTTCCATTGCGCCATCTGTTTCATCACTTGGATGGTACCACTACTGGACCAAGAGCATTTTCAGGAGAAATTGGCCGAGCACTTTCAGACTGTGAAAAGCTTCCCATAGTTAACTTCAAACCCATTGAAATTCAAGAGGACATGTGTGAAGTTGATGTAGATGACATAAGTACTGACCAGAAATACCTTCTTGAAATTCACAAGGCTATATCAAGTGGAACATTCTCAAAGAGTCTTAGTCATAAGAGTCCAGGCAATATATCACATTCAAGGTGGCTTACCACAGCAAACAGGACTCTGCGGTTATATGCAAGCACAGAGAATCCTTCAGGCAATTTACAAGAATTAGCTACTTTCATTGTTAGGGTATACGCACCAATGTGGTTTCAGATAAAGCGTAAACCATTATGCCAATATGGTGCTAAACATATGTGGCATATGATTGCAAGAAGCCGGTATCTCCGTGAAGAGCTTAGGAGAGTACATGACTCAGTCATTCAGCGAAATGCATATTACGCAAATCAAGAAAACATTCTCATTGCAATGATAGCTGATGAAAGGGAGCATGTGCGTCAGTTGGGATTTAGGCGTATCATAAAAGTAAGGGCATGCATTCAAGAAACAGATGTTATCAGGTATTTTAAGGTGCCAGAAATAAATTTTTATGCCAAAGACTATACAGATCTCATTATGTGGCAAGATTTTCAGATAGCAGAACCACCGATAACTAAAGGAGTTTCTCTTGATGATATTGAATCATGCATCAAACATGGTACTACTCTTCATTCAGAATTATTTCAGTTTCCATGTCATACACAAGCCGTAGAGAGATGCGTCAAGCTCGTTACAGACGCTGCTGGATCAGTCTGCGGACCTACAAACAGAGACGGTTGGATTCGTGCTACATTAGAATCAAGGAAAAAACAGCCAAAATTTGACACAAAAGCAAATTACTAAATAGTCTTCAGCAAGAACCCTTTCTAGAGGGAGGTTGGTTGGGGAAAGGTTGGTAACTCCGCTAAGGCACGAAATAACGTTTGTTAACTGTCTCAAGCCAGTATAAAGGAGGAGAGACATCCTAATTTATTACTGTTCCCTTTTTCAAGTAAATACAGAATCATACTTAATTGTCATTTTTAAGTTAAATTCAACCCTCTTGTGGCAGCTGAAGATATTAAGTATATGAAAAGGCATTTTTACAAAACGAAATCTTATCATTTAAGAATCTTAATCAAACTATTAGATAATTCTAAGATAAAATTTTATAATAGTTTGATAAACCTAAAATAGAAGCATTTTTTTCCTTTTTACCCAAAATTGTGTTAACTTTAGCCCCCTGGTGGCAGCTGAAAATATTAAACAAATGAACTCATATTTTGGCAGGTATACTGTATATCGTCCACTAAATGCAACTTTTAATCACTATTAGAACTTCATACTAGAAAAAAAGTATTTTTCGCTCCACCCTAATATACAGTATATATATATATATATAGATAGATAGATATATATATATATATATATATATATATATATATATATATATATATATATATATATATATATATATATATATCTATCTATCTATCTATCTGCAATAAACGGAGAAGTAAAAATAAAAATTAAAAATTAAAGGATTATCAGAGAGGCATACAGATTTGTAAGGAAAAAATATCGATTTTAGCACAAGATCAAATGAATTATAAAAATACAAATTTATACTGGAAATCTGCCCGGGTTTTAACACTGCCTTTTATGGTTAAGTTTCGATGTATATAAAAATAAAATGAAAATTAAAAGTTAATAAAGTAGCATACAAGTTTACCAAAGATTTAGCGTTCTACCCTTCTTATCTAAATCTGTTTGGAAGGCATTCAAAACAACAGGATCGAGTTGAAAAAGACCTTTGCTTATGTTGAAGTTATTTGAAAGTTGGATAATGGCAGACTCAAGAATATTTCTATTAACAATGTTGCTAGAGTGGAATAAAACTGAAGCATTATTCCAATCAATACAGTGGGATAACTCTGACAAATGGACAAAAAGGGCACTGGACAATTGTCCTGTTCTAACGGAATATTGATGCTGTTTTATACGTGTGTGCAAATCCTTTCCCGTCTGACCTATGTAAAAGGAATCACATTGTTTACACCCAATTTTATAGATAATGCCTGAATTATTGGTAGGGCTATTTTTTAGTATGATATTTTTCACAATATTGTTATATGAAAATACTACATTAATATCCAAAAGTTTAAGTACATTAGCAATGCCTAAAAAGCCCGGGAAAAAATGGAAGTACTAAAATATTTTTTGACAAAGTACGAGTGTTATTATTGACACGATAGAAAGTTCGTTTTGCCTTGTTGAGACAAGATTCCATAAACGCAGATGGATAACACAGATCACTTCCAATACCGTTGATTTTTTCCAATTCGGCATCGATGTATTCCGGACTGGCGATCTTAAGGGCGCGGAGAAACATTGATGAAAAAATGGCCTTCTTAGTTGGGGTGTCATGTCCCGAGTAAAAGTGTACGTAGGACAAATTGTTTGTTGTTTTCCGATAGATACTAAACTTAAAACCTGGGCTTTCCCTATGTACACGCACATCCAAAAATGGGATTGAATTGTCTTGTTCCACTTCTAAAGTAAACTTAATGGAGGGGACTTGATCATTTAACTGAAGGAGGAAGTTATCCAGGTCACGATTCATGGGCCAGATACACAAAATATCGTCGACGTACCGCAACCAAGGGATGCCAACCCCCAGGATTCTCGGAATGTAAGTAATTTCGAAAAACTCCATATAAATATTGGAGAGGAGGGGCGATAAGGGGTTGCCCATGGCCATCCCAAAAACTGTATTGATTGGAATAATGCTTCAGTTTTATTCCACTCTAGCAACATTGTTAATAGAAATATTCTTGAGTCTGCCATTATCCAACTTTCAAATAACTTCAACATAAACAAAGGTCTTTTTCAACTCGATCCTGTTGTTTTGAATTCCTTCAAAACGGATTTAGATAAGAAGGGTAGAACGCTAAATCTTTGATAAACTTGTATGCTACTTTATTAACTTTTAATTTTCATTTTATTTTTATATACATCGAAACTTAACCAAAAAAGGCAGTGTGTTAAAACCCGGGCAGATTTCCAGTATAAATTTGTATTTTTATAATTCATTTGATCTTGTGCTAAAAATCGATATTTTTTCCTTACAAATCTGTATGCCTCTCTGATAATCCTTTAATTTTTAATTTTTATTTTTACTTCTCCGTTTATTGCATATATATATAGATATGTATAGATATATATGTATATGTATATATATATATATAATTTATTTTTCTTTTTTTTTTCTTTCTGTAACCTATATATAGGCTGTCACCCTTTTATGTACTTCAGTGTTCCTGAGGATGTCATTAGACGAAAGCGCTTGAGCACCATTTTGTGTTTCCTTTCCTTCGTGGTTTTATTCATCATATATATATATATCAGACATAAGGTTTATTATAAACACACAATCACATGATTACACTGTAATCGTAATCAAATCATAATGAACATTAAAATAGGCTGTAATTAATGACAGTTATTGATTTGATTTGAATTTTAGTTAAGTTCTGGTAACTGCTCCGTACCCACCACCATTGCTAAAACCTTTCGCATGGTCTCCCATATCCACTAATCCGCCCTTAGCTCTGATCTCTTTGAGGGTGAGCGCTGACACCAAGCCAAGAACAACACCAGATGGAATAGCAGTAAAAAGATGCTCCTTTCAGTTCTCAACATTGACCCTGCAAAGCTGGACCAGCTGGACAACCCAGGCAAGCTCACCAAGTACGAACTCAACATTGTGAAAGAAATCACAGAACTCCTGACACCCTTTGAGGTAGTGATGGAGGAGTGCCAAGGAGATATTGTAGTGACATCCAGTAAGGTGATTCTTTGCATCCGACAACTGAAGACTGAGTTGCACCTGTTGTCGCAGACATACAAATCGCAGATGCTGCCACTCTCATGAATTCCACTGACAAGAGACTGAAGATCTATGAAGACAACGAGGCCTTCTAGTTGGTTTCCCTTCTAGACCCACGCTTCAAGCTGGACTGGTGTACAGCAGATGAGGTCCCTGCCTTGGCAGCCCTTCTTGCCTCAAAAGTCGCAGAACTTGCCCCTTCTGTGTCCACTTATTCTAAGACCTCTGAACCAGAACCACCAAAGAAAAAGTGCAAGCTTTTCCGATTTATGACCCCATCCAGCAGCTCTGCACCCGCACCATCAATCCCATCCCAAGTTGACTCTTACCTGTGCCGGCTGACATTTGGAGATAAAACTGATCCCCTTTTGTACTGGCATCAAAACAAGGCAACCTTCCCAGAGCTCACTACAGAGCTCTCCGCTACCTGTCCATCCCAGCATCTTCAGCAGCCCTCTTTGTCAGATGCCCTCTTTGAGGAGCTTGTGTTTACTCAAATGTAATAAGCACAGTAGTAGTAGCATACCAGCTGAATCTGATAAGACTGTGGATTTGGATTTAAGTGTTAATGTGATTGACTGATTGTAGTGTTACAGCAGATGTCACAGTTATCACTGAAAGGTTTTGAATTAATGAAGTGTTATTTAACATGTAGCATATTATTGCTTTTATGTGATGAGTCAACAGGCATAAAAATTGCATATTATAATGGCATTATCACGTGCAATTTTTTTTGCATGTGATAATGCAGTTTAGCATTATGATAATGGTATGAGAGTGCGCCATATACTGATGCTTTCTTACTTATTCATTGGAGATTGTATAATTATAATTCAAAATAAAATAGAGTAAATTTGATTAGTGATTGCTTGTTTTGATATATCAACACAGCAAATATGATATAAATAATACATATATAAGTTGCACAAACTATACACCAATACCATACTCTTATTACTCGTAACTCCATAAATCATAATGAAGCATGGTAATCATAAACAATCATAATCAAGATTTGTTAAGCCTCGTAATCATCATAATTATATTCAAAATGTTTCAAGACTCATAATTATAATCATAATCAACATTCTTCAAGGCCCATAATCAAGATTTTTCAAAGCCCACAGTTGTAATCATAATCAAATTTTGTAATCAACCCCATGCCTGATATATATATATATTAGTGGTGGACCGGATATCCGCATCATTTTTAACATCCACATCCGCACTTCTGACTGCGGATATTACCTCTAATAAATTATGCAATTTACAATTAAATTAGCTTATAAAGTAGCTTATAAGGCCCAGTCATGCACATTTCATGTTAAGTATTAATTAGTAATGAACAAACAAATATATAAACCTCAAAATATAAATAGCTGGTAACACAGAAAATTGAATGAAATATGTTTCATTGAATTTTCTGTGGCTGAAACTCTTGAGAAAGTTATTATTTTTATCATAATGAAAACATTAATATTAATTTTAATTCTTATGCATTGCCTCCCATAATAGTAATATCACGAAATTTGAAAAATTGTCATATATTCATAATTCTATATGATATTGATAGATTAACTAAATATCCGCATCCGCGGATATTGAAATTAAAGATCCGCAGATGTTGAAAAACTGACATCCGGTCCACCACTAATATGTATATATATATATATATATATATATATATATTATATGGGAATGAACTCAGAATGGTTCCCTGAGTTTTTTATGATATATATATATATATATATATATATATATATATATATATATATATATATATATATATATATATATATATATATATATAGAACAGAGAAACATTATTTCACCAAATTTTCCTTTAATCCTTTCGCTCTGATGAAACCAACTTACCAGCGAGCCAAATTTGAGATTTGCAGCCGAAAAAGAGGATTATTTTTCTCTTATTCATTTCATTAGTCCCGTGATTTGGTTTCAAAAGACAGCAATTTATGAAGACAAAAGATTTCGCTGTGGAAAGTTTTCATAATTAAATGAAAACAATGAACTCGCGGAAATGTTCAAAGTTAGAGATTTTTTCTCAATGCTTGCTAGAATTTTTAATATTCTCGGAGGTTTTTTTTTAATATTATTATTATTGCTGCTGCTGCTGCTGCTGCTGCTGCTGCACTGCACTGGCTTCTTCGTCCGTCTGTTTGTCACACTTTCGTTTGCGCGCTATTACTTTTGAACCGCGTAATATAAATTTATAAAATTGTATACACATATGGATCATCTTAAGACGATGTGTCGCGAAGAAAAATCACTCTTGCACTAAATGTTCTGATAGTTCTTTTTGTTGTTGATGTCGTCATCGTCGTCCGTCGACCGAAAGTTGAGGCGAAATTTCCGTGAAGGGAGATAATCTGTTATTTGTTTGCTGATCGTAACTTGATATTTCAAATTATTTATATTTGTCATTGCAGAAGACTCATTAAAACTGTATGATTCTATACTACATCAGTATGTACAGTTTCGGGAAAAAAATTCGCCAAACAACCTAAAATTTCTAGAAAGCATAAAAAAATTAATTTTATTTCTGAAGAGATGATGATAATGGACACTTTGGGTGTCTTAATATAGTTTGTGTCAAAATGGCGGAACGAAGAACTCGCTGGTGACACTCGAAGGTTGCAGTTTTGCAGAAAACCTTTCGAAGTGTTGAAAATGATCTTGTAATTCTGCAACATTTACTGAGGCGAGGCTTGACATGATGGCTGATGCCAATGGAATGGACTTTGATGATGAGTCAACATGAAAATACACAAAAACAAAGTTCAGCGCTTCATTTATTAAACAATGTTTAGACAGTTGTTCCGGCAACCGAGGTTTTTGTTGAACATGGAAATATTACTGCAGAAAGAATTCAGTTCCCATTTGCAATGTCCTGAGGAATTAGTATTCAACAAACATAGGAAAAACTGTTAGAAACTTGTGTCTATATGAAACAAAGTTTTAAAGCTGGACGGCTCTATACCTTGTTAAAAAGTGTAAAAAACTATAAGTGGACTTTTCGTTCTTTTTTGGGGGGGCTGGACAGGGGGCAGAATTTGCATGAAAAATTTAAACTTCACCAACGCTCCGTGAACGAAATGAGAAACATCTCTAGTTATCTGTACCAAAGACCGTATCTATTCCAGCACAACAGCATCTAAAAATCAGTCTTCTCAACATAAATTCCCCGAAGTCATATTTTGAATGCCTCAAACGGGATCCGTGGATTGTACTGATTGACACAGTAGCGTTAACTGAAACTTGGTCGAAGCCTTCTAAATGGCTAGTTATATTATCAGTTATTAGACAGTGTTGTGCTGATGAGGAAGGACAGATAATAGACACTATTAAATAGTTTCATTTGAGGGTAGAGTTGGCTTGTATTTGAATACAACCATTATAAAATGAACGAATATGAATGCGCAATGTCACACTTTCAACATTTATTTCTCCTACTATCACACAGAAACTAGCCTTCACTGCGCTCTGTTGTAACACCTACCATGGATCAAAAGACTAGATATGCCTCTAAATCACATCCTCACAACAACATATACTGTACAACAGTACTGATGGGAAATTTCACTTTGGATCTCGGGAATTCAGATAGGAAGGCCAAACCTCTTCAGACATTAAAAGGACAACATTAGTTTCAACATATGATCACAGGAACACACCGAAAAGGTCGAATCGTGGGTCACATATGCATAGAGATGTAGAACATGCCATAGTATGTACTGTACCTGTCCACTTCTCAGATCACTCTATAGCCCAGCTTGCAGTGCATTTTCAGTCTTTTAATAAATTAAGGTTAACGTTTCTAATTACGTCTGTACGAAAGGTTCTCTCGCAAGTAGCCTTAATCTGCGTCATATTTTCCGCAGTTTCGTTATTCATAATTATGGCAACAAAAAATAATATACATTTACAACTCAATTTTGTTTGTTTATTTCTGCATTTTGTAAAATCTTTCTCTTATTTCACAAGGTCCACAAATATTGAACACGGGTGGACACATTTCTATGTTGCATACAATTTTGGGACGGAAGTTAAAGGACAAGGTCACTTAAAGGACAAGGTCACTTGTCCAAGGCGTGCATTTACAGAAGTTTCCTGCAGTTTTATTGACAACGTATTTCGCATTAAAGATGAAGGTGCGGGGGAGGGGGTCCATTATGGAGTTTTGATGTAGTTCTACTTTGATTTGGAAGGCAAACATTATTTCAGTGCTTTATCTTTTAGCATTCGTTTTCTACATGTTAATAAAGTGTGACATTAACACAGCTCGGAGTAAATGTAACGGTCTCATCACAGTTTTTTGGTAAGTAGGTATTTTTTTTAGTGTATCATTAAGTGCTCAGGTATGTTTTGAGGGTATCGTTAAACCCGTATGTATTTGCGTTTATATCGACGTTCATATGCCCATATATCAGTCCCTACTCTTTTTACCTGTTGTAAATCTGATGATAAAAGTTTATTTTTACTCAGAAATACTATTTATATATCTGTAAACGCGCCATTATCCAAAAATTGAATGAAAAGTATGCTATGAGATTGAATTTGGGCTACGTTATAGCCAATGTTGTAACCGCTTCCGTAGATCACCGAAATTAAGCGATTTTGGATCTGGGTAGTAGCTGGTTTGGGGGCCCTTCCTTCGCGTCCAGATGATGTAGTGACCTTTAGATGGTTCGGATCCTACGTAGAAGCTGTAGGTCCACTCCGTCATACGACCTTAGGGCCAGGGCCGGCCCCGCACAGGATCGTCTCGCGGCTCACGACTGACGACTTGGTTTCCTGACGACGCGAGTCGCGTGTGATTTTACATTGACAGAATGGGAGCCCCCGCACACTGCAGCGACCGCGGCGCGATTCGCCTATTCAGGGCTCCCAAATCGTCATTTGTGAGTCGCAAGACGATCCTGTGTGCGTTGGTCTAAATATTGCGAAGGAGATTAAAGAATGGCAGCGATTTGGAACTGAAAAACAGTTCTTAATACCGTTAAACATTATAAGTTATTTCTCTCTTTGTGTAAGTTTAGAAATATTGTTTGCAGTCCGCAAACTTCACACGGATGCACTTAGAAATTATAAAAATAAAATTCCACTCTGAATTTTGTATTCCACTCTCTAAAATAGTTGAAACTAGGTGGTCAGATACCGATTTTTTACAGCAAGAATGACATGATTTACCCGTGGTCGCTTCTTTATTCATTTCTACCTTTAATAAGTTCCCCATAAAATTACCCCTCAGCACTTTTTTTAACCCCCCTTCCCCCCTTCTCCCTTTCGAAAAATAAATAAATTTATCATGTTCCAACATGTTCAAAAGTCAGCAACCAACTTTATAAATGTAAAATGAAAAAATAAAATGAAAAAAAAAAAAGATCACACATTCAGAGTTTGATGATAATTCCTTATGGAAAGTTAATGAAATGGTCCAAATAAGTGTTCCATATGATAAAGAAATAAAGGTTTCTCAAATTTATGGTGGCAAACTCAAATAATTTAAAATGGGACGTTTAAAAAAAAAAAAAATTCAAAAACTTGAAAAAAGGGGGTTCAAAATCGAATGATTCATGAGTGATAGGATTTTATCCGTTGGATCGCATCAACTTCATACATATTTTATCGTTAAGAAATTTGGTTCGAAAGAGAAAATGGCTTTTATTCTGTAATTTTATGGGTAACTCATTCAATTAATAAAATGTAATTTTTTTTCCCGGCAAATATTGAAAATATTCTTGCAATTCAAATTTTGTGTATATATAATATATATATATATATATATATATATATATATATATATACACCTTGGTAACCTTCGTTTTCTTCTGCCCGAAATGTTCATTCTGACGAAGGTCAGGCTTGTCACTCCACCTTAGACCTACAGTTTAACGTGAAATCCGAACGACGCCCCACCACGGGCGGTCAGAAACTACACAGTCTCCCCCCCGGACTCGATTTCACAACCTCCCGATCAGCAGCCCAGCGTCTTAACCACTAGAGGCTACCCAGGGTACCCATTTATCTACCAACCAATTTTTATTGTGTGGAAGGATGAACAACTGGGTTTTGCTGCGAGCTGCCTGTCGTCACCGGGTCTCGTTCCCGGGGCCCGATGAATTAGTAGTCTGCGATGCTAATCACTACACTACCTAGGCGCATATACATAGTTTGTGTATATATATATATATATATATATATAATATAATCAATCAGTCAATGTTCTTCAAAAGGAAATGCTAAGTATGCTAAACCTCAGTCACAGCATTCCTGTGTCCCAAATTATATAGCCTAATTATACGAAAATAGAAGGAAAGCACAGAGCAACGCTCTCCTTCATCAAATCCAACAAATGAAAATAAGGGGGGACAGGGAGTTAAATAACGCTTTTAAGGGAACCTTCCCCTGAATACCGGAAAAGCAATTAGGTAGAAGAAAGAAAATAGATAAATGAATAATTAAGTGGAGGTTTTTAGGTTCCATAATCTCATATCTCCAAACCTTCCATTTCGCCAATTATGAACAAAAAGTAGAAGAAAAAACCGTCTGCAAAATTATTATTTTTTTATTAATGGAAACCAAAAATTATTGGATGATAAAATGGAAAGTAATGGAAAATAATAGAAAAGGGGTAATTTTTTTTTTTTCATTATTGCCAGAGACAATATTAGATAGGAAAATAGAGTATACAGTATATATATTATATATTAGCTGAAATCCCCAGAATTTAAAAGATAAAAAATAAAAACCGCGAACCTTTTCGAGGGAGACAACCTTTTTCATTCAGGCGGTCGAAGAAACAAAGTGGAAGTGCAGAAGAATTTTATTTTCTACAGGATCGTTATGCTTCTGGGAAGTCAAAATGATGCAAAAAAAATTTATATTTTAAATTTTGGGGAATTTAGCTATTATATTACTTAGCACGTTCATTGTGCTTTTTCATATATATATATATATATATATATATATTAGTTCCCCAAGTAGCGCCAATATCAAACCACCTTTGTTTCAGTTGGTCGGATTTTGTAAATAAATAGGATTTCTTGTACGACATACTTTTTTTGAAGCTCGGTTAGGTTAGCTCAGGTTAACCTAATCTAACCTAACCTAAAACAAATCAGAGGTTGTGTAAAAGCTGAGCGAGTTTTCTTAATTGTTTTTTTTAATTAAAATCCTAACGATTGTGAAACTCGAAAAGATAATTATTATTGTATACAGTAAAAAAACGCTTTCTCATACACGAGTGTGGGCTGGAAAGTAATGCCTCCACTTGAATAATTCTGGATTTTGTAGAGGTAGCCAGATAAAATCGGTTTTGTGTTGTAACTTGATATCCCCACCCCATTCCAAGTTGTGTAGAGGTAACCAGATGAAACCGGTTTTGTGTTATAGCCTAATATAGCCTACACTCATTCCACACATTGGTTCAGTATCGACTACAATGGAAAGGAGCTTCAAGCAACGTGCCATAATTGAATTTTTGACCGCGGAAAGTGTTGCTCCCATAGACATTCATCGGCGAATGCAAGCTGTGTACGGCAAACAGTGTGTTGATGTGAGTACCATTCGACGTTTGGCGAGGCAGTGTAAAGAAGGAGAAGCAGGGCAAGATTTGCGAGACAAACCGCGAAGTGGAAGGCCTGTAACGGCAACCGACGAGTTTCATCGGAACTACGTTGATGAACTGATTCGTGGAAATCGTCGCATTAAACAAAATGAAACTGCCGCAATGCTCGATATCTCCAAAGAACGAGTGGGACACATTATTAGTATTCTTGGTTACCGAGAGATCCGCGCCAGATGGGTGCCTCGTATGCTCACTGCCGAGATGAAAACTGAGAGACTACGCATTTGTCGAGAAAATCTGCAGCACTTCGAAAATGAAGAAGAATTTCTGCACAGTACTGTGACAGGAGACCAGACGTGGGTCCACCATTATGACCCTGAAAATAAACGGCAATCCATGGAATATCGGCACAAAAATTCACTCAACCAAAAAATTTCAAAGTTCAAAAATCGGCTGGAAAAGTGATGATTGTTTTTTGGGATATTAATGATGTTGTTCTCGAGGACTTTACGGAAAGAGGGACAGCAATCAACTCCGCACGTTATATTGAAACTGAAGAAGCTGAAAAAACGGATCAGGAGGGTTCACACCCACAAAAACGCAGTCATTGTTCACCATGACAACGCACGGCCTCACACCAGTGTTCAAACGTGAGAAGCAATTGAGGATCTGCAATTCACCGTCTTGCCGCATCCACCATATAGCCCCGATTTAGCACCATGCGATTTTCACCTCTTTCCTAAACTTAAAGATGATCTCCGTGGAAATCGCTACGAGTCTGACGAAGAAGTTATTAAGGCCGCTGTGAAATTTTGGTTTCGTAGTCAAAGCTCCGAGTTTTACCGGGATAGATTTCAAAAACTCACTTATCGTTGGCGTAAATGTATGGAGGTAGAGGATGATTCTATAGAAAAGTAAGTGTATCGTTTTGAAGACTAAACTCTAAGGTACATAACTGTTTTTGTTTCGATAAAATCCTTCAACCCATTTAAAATTTATTTGAGTGGAGGCATTACTTTTCAGCCCACCCTCGTGTGTATATATAATATGTGTGTGTGTGTGTGTGCGCGAGCGCAATATAGTCTGAACAAGTGTAATTAGTAATGAAAATGTTGTGTATCTGAAAGAGCGTGCGAATTTCAATATGGTCCTGTTTTCTCATTTAAAAAGAAAACTAAAACAAGATAAGGAGAACATTCTCAAAACAAAAAATTTCTCTTCCATGAAACCACTCAAGAATGTTTTACTTTTCTTATTAGCAACACACACACACACACACACACACACACACACACACACACACCACACACACACATTACACTTATGAGAGAGAGAGATAAGGCATATACAGTATATTATGTGGATGAATGTGCTAATAAATGTATGTGCAATGTACAGAATATACTAATTTCATAGTACACAGAATTTACTGTATATTGAATGGGAATATGTATATTGCTACTGATCATTTGCGTCAACCAATCACTGACACCCTACAAAACGCGTCCGAAACACTGGAAACGCTGTAATTTTGGGTGAGCAAGAGCAATTGCATTATACTGTATTTGTCAACAAACCGCTATTACTAAAACCTATTTAAACTATTATTCTTGAGTGATGAGGTATACGATACAAGTGTACGCATGGTGTGGATGTTCTAAAAAAATATTCCTTTCGTTATTCTTTTTCAAAACATTTTTCTGCCAAAAGTGGCTGGTGGGAGAAGAAGAATTTGTCCTTTGCTTTACTATCAAATCAATTCTGATGCGAATGTTTCAGAGTTTAGTAAGCGTAAGTACGATATTCAAGTTCCTTTCCATTCTGACCCAGCAAGAAATGGGACGTTTAGTAGACGTTATATAAACGTTCATAAAATGTTTACAAAACGTAAATAAAACGATGAGGGCGTTCACCAAATGTCCCATTTCTTGCTGGAGAGAGACTTTTACTTTGCTATCTTTTTCTTTCGCCAAATTTTCTCGGCCAAACCTGGAGTGGATCTTAAAGTCTCTGTTAGTCTGTAGTTCTTCATTACAACTACCAAAAACTACTACTACTACTACTACTAGTAGTAAAAGCTAGATTAATAAACTACTTATTTGAATGAAACAATATGGGTGAAATTAATTTCGTGTAGTATATAACAAAATAAAGGTATAATTGTCAATTAGTCTCTTTTTAAACGGAGAAAATACCCAAATTTAAAGCGGCAGGTCAAGATTTTAATTTGATTTTATGCACACACACACACACACACTCTTCGTTCCTACTTTTAATCTCTCATATATATATATATATATATATGCATATAACTGCAATGACCGCGCAGTATATAAATGAATAGAAACGACATAAGTGTTAAGGAACGTTTCTGCACACGAGGAGGAGAGATAACGAATAATGAAAAATGAGGCGAACCGCCCGGGAAACGAACCCAGGGCCTTCCAATTGCCGGTCGGACGCTCTACCATTATGCTACGGACCTCACTCAATCACAAATCGAAATTCTCCCACATAGGGCAGAAACCAATACCCTGAGAGGGCACCCTCGCAAATCGTGAATATGCGCATATAACTGCAATGACCGCGCAGTATATAAATGAATAGAAACGACATAAGTGTTAAGGAACGTTTCTGCACACGAGGAGGAGAGATAACGAATAATGAAAAATGAGGCGAACCGCCTATTCATATATATATATATATATATAACATAGGAAATACCTTGAGTTGATTTGTCGTTATTTTTTATGAAAGGAAATGTCCGCGTTCAGTCGTTGGAATTTGGTACTTTCATTTTGTGGTTGCAGCGGTACTTCGCACGTTATTTCTCCCTTCTGTTCACGAACCCGTTATCCTCCTTGTGATGCTATAGTGTCCCTCATGCAGGGCCTGACAGCCCCCTTCCCACCAAAAATTTTGTCATCACCCTCAAATGCGAGATCGTGTGTGGTTGAGCCCGGTCATTCCAACTTTTTTGTTTTCCTATTTTTCTATTCTCTCTTCTTCTCTATGAAGTTCCTCTCGTCTATCGGGTGGGCAAAAAAAAAAAGGGAGACCTCGAATTTTGGCTGTAAAATCCAAAGTTATGGTCGGATTTTAATATTTTTTTCGCACCCTACAACTAAGTAAATTTCCTATACGGTGAGCGGATTTCAAAGAAAAATAACGAAAATTACAGATTTATTGAACATTTCTCTATGCCACTGGAAATTCTCCATTTACACCACTACTGCATTGTATGTGCGGATAAAAAGTTACAAAGTACTCGCATATGGTGTTACCTTGATGTTAAAAAAACTGCTCGATATGTTTACCACGAACTTCTACAACCTTTTTCAGTCTAGGACGGAACTCATCTATGGCTATTGATTTGTTCCTGTCCGTAATCGACAGGATTTAAATCAGGATTGTTTGGTGGCCAAATTTAATACCGTTACCTGGTATTCTTTTGATATCTCCCGTTGTATCGATTTTCTTGAGAAGCTTGTCCAAACCTCCTGCAGTTGGCTTACGTTAATTAAAATCGCTTTAATTATCAACTTGAACCTGTGATTAGCAAGATTTTTCTGGAGATATGAAGAATTTGAAAGGTCTCCCTTTTTTTGCCGACCCGACAATGCAGTAATAGTGTAAATGGAAAATTTCCAGGGGCATAAAGAAATGTTCAATAAATCTGTAATTTTTATTATTTTTCTTTGAAATCCGCTCAACGTATAGGAAATTTACTTAGTTGTGGAGTGTGAAAAAAATATTGAAATCTGACCATAACTTTGGATTTTACAGCCAGAGTTCGAGGTCTCCCTTTTTTTTTGCCCACCCGATAAATATCTCGTATTGTGGATACACCAGTGACCGTTTCTACTGTCTGAGCGATCCTTAAAAATTTTTTAGATTATTCAATCGCGTTAAAGTTTAGGGCCTATATGCACATTTCGTTGGCTGGACATTCTATCTACGCTTATTACCCTACCCTAACCTAACCTAGCGTAACTTAACTGGGCTTGTAATTATTCTAACTCTTGCCAACCTAACCTAACAACCTAACCCGAAGAACACGTCGATAGCATGCCCTATCAACGAAATGGTTTTTGCTATATTTTAATTTTATTTTCAAAACTGACACACACGTGTCTCTTTTTATCGTAATGACGTCACAGATACTCGATATTCGTCATAAAGGTGTATAACGTAAAGGTATTATCAAGATCATGAGCGCATTTGAGATCGTATTCTATTTTGTTGGTCCGAAGTTGTATGTAACCCTACCGACACGCCCCCATATTGAACTAACCAAATCGTCTTTTACCGACCACATATGGTCAGAATATAGACCTAGTATACGTAAAGATACAGATAAACTTGCTGCAGGCATAACTGACCCCCTCCAAAGTTATATCGCAATCCAAACAAAACGTACTCGAGTATTAAATTCAGAAACACAAAGCAGTTAACTAAATTCAAAAAACAAGGTCAGGCACAGCAAACTTCGACTTCACTGAAGAACTGCAAAGGCAAATATTAAATTTGAAAAGTTTCAGAAAACACTATGAACCCCTTTTAATGAATTTTGCCCCATCATTGACAAAAATATTCTTACTGTTAGAATGAACAACCCCTGGTTGGCCCCAGTTTTTAAAACATTCATTAAATAAAAACGTAAAATACACGAAAATGTGGAAGTTTGTTTACTCTGAAACTTAATTCAATACTCAGATCCAAAGCTAATTATTATTAATTTATTAAAAATATGAATTTGAACAACATATTGGAACAATATTGAAACTTCATAAACACAGTGATTAATAAAAACACACGCAACCATCTACACGCGAAAACCTGATGATTAATAATGAACCTATTACAGACAAAAAAGAAATATTTTAAACGCTTTGAACTCGTCCAACATCTCATCCACAGCACCGTCCTTTGATATGTACCTCGGTGTCCCCTACCACTCTTTTTTTTTCTTGTCACCTACTACGACAAACGACTTAATAACAGCCATAAAACAAGTAAAAAGCAAAACGTTCGCTGAACCCCAAACAAAATTTGTAAGGACTGCACGCATTGAACCCTCTCCGGTCCGGTTTAAACATGCACTATTGTGGGTTCATATGGACCCGCTGGTCCGGAAATAATAATGATTGGGGTTGGTTAACCTCCTTCGCAACATCTAAGGTCATATGACGGAGGGGACCTACAGCTTTACGTGGGATCCGAACCACGGGTCGCTACATAATCTGGACGCGGAGGACGGTCTTCCCATCCAACTATTACCCAGACCCAATGTCGCTTAACTTCGCTGATCAACGGGAAGCGGTGTTACGACATTGGCTACGACGTAACCCGCTGGTCCGGACTGCCTTAAAAAAAAAGGCTGGAGTATACCTTACTTTTATATCAGATGATAAATCTTCCTACTCAAACTATACAAACTGATCTTCATCTTTCCAACCATCCGTGAACTATACGAGAGAATAATATATAATCAAATAGTAAAAGTTACATTAAAACCCAAAATAATACACAAACAACAATTTGGGTTTCTAGGAAAACATGAACAACGACACGATAACCGCTATCTTAGAGGAATTTTATAGCAATCTCAACGACCAAAAAACTTCAATAATAATCCTACTTGATCTAGCTGAAGCCTTTCACCCAATGCCTCATGCCAATGCCATACTTTTCATAAAAAATTCGAACATTATGATTTCAGGGATTATCCTCAAGATGGTTCCACTCATACTTGTAACAGGACCCAGTTTATAGCATAGGATTCTTGTACGTCACAGACAAGATCCACATACCACGGAGTGCCTCAAGGGAGCATTCTGGTGTCTATCCTGTTCTTTCTTTACATAAAATGACTTCACCGATCACTCACTAGTTTGTCTTGTTACCAGTACTCAGATAACACAACAGTCATTATTTCAAACAAGGACTTATTGCCACTCCAAACTCAAAATAATCTCGTCTTGAACGTCTACATTATAAGCTTTAATTTGGTATATTTTGCTTAGAGATACCTTTAGTTTTTTTTTTAATTTTTGGCGAGACCTTGTAGTTGGGTAAAAATCTGCAAAAATGCTGGCGATGGCTGGTTACCTTCTTAAAAAGTGCTGGCGGTGAATGTGTTAAATATAAAGGATCAGTGAAAGAAAGCCACCCCCACCCTTCTTTAGTTAGCTTTATAAGGCTGACTAACGAAACTATAACGACTTAACCTAATCAGTCGTTAAGGGCGTACAGTTGACCTTAGGATTGGTTAGGTTAGGTCGTGATATTTTCGTTAGTTAGCCTTATAAAGCTAACGAAAGAAGGCTGGGGGTGGCTTTCTTTCATTGATCCAATATAAAAAATGCGTACAGAGTCATCACAAAAAAGAAAACGTTGTCTTCCTTAACCCTTTAAGCCCTGAATTTTTTGTGGGGTTGTTATGAATGCTTGTATTTGAAACGTTAGCAATTTGTATCTTCAGTCCTTAAAGGGTTAAACCAAAACAAATTCAGTCCCTGTAAAACGAGTGCAATCGACCAAACTCGTCGGAGTTACCCTCGACGCGAGCCTCTCTTTCATTCAAAGAGCATACTGAAGATCTACATCACGGGTGGCGAACCTTTTTACAGTCGCGTGCCAAAGAAAAATGGGGTCAATCCCAGAATAGGCACCTGATGTACCTCAATCCCAGATGAAGCACCTGCGTTCAACCTCAATCCCAGAATAGGCACCTTGCAAGGAATTAAATAACAAAAACTTTACACCAATTAATTGCTGCTTTCCCGTCTGCTAGTAACGGTAAAATATCACTGTTAAAAACTAGTCGTGCCATAATGGGGTCACTTGATTATTTCTGAAATAGAAATCGAATAATATTATTAATAAAATATTAAATGTGAAAATCAGGTAAAAATCAAACTGGTAAGAATAGCAAAACTAACCAAAAAAGCGGAAGATATAGCAAAAGATTAGGTTAGGTTAGGTTAGAGTTGATTTTTTCAAATATTGATAAAAACAATGAAATTATATCTCTAAAAACTGTTTATATTTTTTTCTCCTCAATCCCAGATTAAGCACCTGTGTTTTGCCTCAATCCCAGATTAAGCACCTAAAAATGATTTCAGGTGCCTATTCTGGGATTGATCCGAAAAATGTAAATCATAAAAAAAGATTCGCGTGCCCACCAAAGTTTATATATATATTACACCAAATTATAAACATTAAGTATATTATTTTATACTCATTTTTTGGATAACAATTTCTATGCTTAGGCCTGCCAGGCAAATTTTATCGCGTGCCATAGGTTCGCCACCACTGATCTACACTATGCAACAAATTAACCAAAGTCTTCTACGTAATTACAAAATTAGGTGTAGCATTCCCAAAACAAGTCCTTAGGTCGATATACTACATAGCGGTATATCTACTGTACATTTGCAGTTCTACATTATCGTCTGTGGAAATGCACGACAGTATTTAATTTAACCACTGTTAGTAATGAAAAAAAAGAATAATTAGAAAATTTTCTAAATTGAACAAGCACAATGAAAGTACTGACGTCATCTTCCTCGACTTAAAAATTCAAAAAATAATACAAATATACAAACATGTTTCCTCGAATCTGTATCACTTGTCAGTAATACTTCTACGGAAATCATCCAAACCAAAATATTCGTTTCCCGAACCCAACATCGCTTCAACACGAAACAATCAAACACGTACATCAGAAAACCAAATTACACGCTCGACTGGGCAACTAGATCATTTTTCTCTCAAAGGCGAAAGAATGTAACGCCTTAAAAAAAAGCTTCCAGAATAAGCTGAAAGGTAAATTCATCAAATCATTCCTATTGCAATCTTCTTCCCTCGTTCGAATCCCTTCCCTGTACGCACCAATTGCAATTATTAATTATAGATCATTTTATTTTTGGAGAGCCATAAAATTTTTATGCAAAGGTCAACCTATTTATTATTTACTGTCACAGTATTTTATATCATACATAAACTCATTATTCCAAGAAAAGACAGGGTGTATTCTCAGCTGAAATTTATATGGATATAATCTCCAATTATACAGGGTGTCCCATAAGTCCGGTCTCATAGGGAAATTTATTTTAAATTAAATTTCCAAAAGTAATATATTAGAAGTAAAAAAAAAAAAATTTCAAATTGAGTTACATTTGAGAGAAAAAGGCCTCCGGAAGCCTTTTCCTCACGAGTGTAACTCGCTTTCATATTAGCCATTGCCTGTTATTCTACCTGCAACCAAAAAAAGGTCCCAAAACAACGCCTCAATTTGAACATTTGTTTTAGTTCTAATGTATTAATTTTGTAAATTTAATTTAAAATAAATTTTCCTATGACACCGGACTTATGGGACACCCTGTATATATATATATATATATATATATATATATATATAAATTTTAAAAGGAAAAAAAAAATCCTCTTTTCAAAAATATAAACAATGAATCGTAGAAAATATGGTATTATTATCGCTCCTAATTTAGCGAATCAGAAACGAGTTTTGCTCTGATTGGTCGAAGCCATGGCTGGAATTGAGCAATTTATAACTATTATGTACGGCAGCGATGTAATAATATGGGAATTTATTTTTAAATTCACCTGGTTAAACTTGTAGAAATTACCTCTTTATATATAATTTGCTAAGCCCTCGCGTAATAAATATATATATATATATATATATATATATATAAAAAGAATAGAGACCAGCAAAACAGCATTCATGTTAAATTATATTACATTTTAGGGGTTCCCTTTCGTACGATCGTATACAGGCAAGGCCGCACTGCCAGATGCTGAAACAATGTTACACATATATATCAATGTAACCTTTAACCGTCATCAGGAATCATGGGGTTTATTTGATCCAAGTGTATTTTAAGTAGTTGCTGGTAATTGACTAAGCAGTGTGGCGACCTCCACTATCATGCAATCCGACAGGACACTTTTTTTCTGCGGTATATAAAAATTTCATTGATTTTACTGAATTCCTTCAGGAGAGGCGTCTCATTTCATCCATTTGGGGTCAAATTGACCCCATGGTTTCTCTCGTGTCATTTGATGTATATTTAACTTTTATGTAATTATTTTCACGAATTTTACTTTATTTCATACACACCCACCATATTCAGAGAATAATTTCATAAATTTTGATAAAAATGTTAAGAAAGACAATACTTAATGATCGTGAAATTATAAAAATGGTACAGTCACTATCACTACCAAAAATACTACCATTACGAGTATTTTTTTGTAATCTTTGTATTTTGCATCATCAGTCAAAATATTGAGAGAGATGATATTGGTCGTCAAAAGTCCTCAAGTATAAAATACAATATTTTATTCATGGGATTGTTTCATTACAGATTTTATAGCACTATTTTGAAAGATTTTAGGCCTGGGGTCATATTGACCCCATGGTTCCAACAACGTAAGTAAATTGAAGGTTCCTGACGAGGGTTAAAGAAAACTAGTATATATAAAACCAATTTTTTCCAGTATACAACAGAATACTCATCTCAGTGAAATATACTGATTCTATTATACAGCGTGTCCCGAAAGTCCGTATATAGGGTTTAATGGAAGACTACATTTAATACTACACTAACTCGTGAGACACACTGTTCAGGGAAAGCTGTCGTTGGGTTAAATTTAACTTTTCCTCCGTCTTTCTTTAAAAAGACGGAGAAAGATTGAAAGCAAATCAATTTGCATAAATTCCTCTATTTAATCTCAGTCTTTCGCTAAACTTTATGAATATATTAATTCAAGGTTCTTGTAATTACTTCACTTAAACTTCATGGACGTAATAATAATATTAATTATTATTATTGATATTATTATAATAATAATGATAATAGTTACTTTAGTAAAATTAATACCGGTAATTCAACGTCATGAAGGTTGAATTATACACACACACACACACACACACAGTATATTTTAGAAAATTGATTGGGGGGTATAAATATTTTTGAAATTGTGATTCAGTAAAAACAAAATGCAGGATGATCCAAAACGGTGTTCTCAAAAATAGTGTAAACAGTTATTTCTGGAAAAACGTTTTTGGTATCACCCTGTACATTTGGCATTCAACTCTTTCCTAAAACTTTTACTTCATTATAATTTAGGTTCATATTTGAATCTCAACAGATTTGGAAATGGAACTGATTTTAATACTGGCTTTCTTATACAGGGTGTCCCATAAGTCCGGTCTCATAGGAAATTTATTTTAAATGAAATTTACAAAAATAATACATTAAAACTAAAACAAATGTTCAAATTAAGGTCTTGGTCTTGTTTTGGGACAAAACAAGACATCAATTTGAACATTTGTTTTTAGTTCTAATATAGATAGAATGTCAAATTGATTACATGTAGTAATCCCGGAACTGCATCACAAAATTTTATAATGAAATTTTTTCTTCACATTTTTGAAATCCTCCATCTTGGCGATACAACGTTTGATTCCAATTTGAAAAGGATTGAAACACATTCTTGATTTGTTGCTGAGTGATTTGGCGGACTTTTTTCAATTCATGCCTTCTGTTCTGCCAATTGAGGAGGATTTGTAGCGTAAACGATGCTGTTTATATGATCCTATAAAAAGATTATTGGTCGGGTGAGCGTGGAGCACGCGGAAGTTTTCCAAATCTCCTAATCCATTTTCCATTTTCAAAAATTCTCAAATATTTGAATCATAGTGTCAGGGAGATCCTCCTTGTTGGAAGATCGTTTGGTTCGTAAGATTAAGGCTGCGAGGTGAAATAGAAAGAATGTAGCGAGCGCCCTCCAGTTACGGTCGCCCCCTTAAATAATGAAGGGGCCTGTGACTTTCATAAGGGGCACTACACAGATCTAAACAGAATTTCTCTGATGATACCAAAGCTCTTGATTTGGTTTTTCGCTTTCCCGAATGCGGCAACTGTGCCAGTTAATATCGTCACTGAGATAAAATACCGATTCATCCAAAAATGTTAATTGCTCCAGAAAATTAGGCTCTTCTTCATCAAAAATTGTTCTGAGAATGTTAACCTCACGACATATAATCTTCTTCCATTAATTCGTTGACAACTTGAAATTTGTGAGCGTCTTCATCGCCCTCGAAGCGAGGTTAAGCGATTTTCTTGGGCTTTTTTTTAAATGCATCTCGAAGAGTTGCTTCAGTTATTCACGGATTTCTGGTTAACTGGAATCCTCTCTTTAACTTGTTTTGTCTAATTTCTAAGTTTTGACAAGTTGCATCATCTAATGAGTTCTAAATTTTCGTTTTACGCGTGTAACCGATTTAAATACGGTTAACGCCACAATTTACTTTCTCTTCGACTGGCTTTAGTTCAGCCTGTTGTCTAGACTGAGTAGGAGTCAGCAATAAGGGGACCATGGTTCAAGTTCGGGTCGTCACGAATTATATACAGGAATAAACCCATATTGTTTATAGGAGTTACGTCAAAATCTAGGCGAACTTTGACATTTCGAAAGAATCAAAAGCAAAATTTTTTCTTTCATTTATTTCGTAAAGTATAAATTTAGTTTTCATTCCTGGGAAAAAACCACCACTTTTTTTCAAGTTAATTTCGGTAAATTAATGTCGGCCACAGAACGAAAACATTCAGAAAGAAAAAGTATGGGTAGCCGACGTTGGTCGAGTTACAAAAAAATCTTTGCGGACCGCAGAGAAAACTAATTGGTGACCCCCTACTCTAAAGTCTAGACTCGCCCATACTTGTCTTTAAATAGGGTTGCCAGGTATCCCGTGTTTTATGCGTACGGACAGCGTCCCGTATGAAACGTATACAGGACACAATGAAAAATGAACTTCACATAACTGCAAATTTGAATTATTCGTGCAAGAAAACCCAATTACGACACGGTGGTAGTAGTAACATATTTTTTTAAGTGTAGTAGTGTAAGACCGTGGTTCGGATCTCGCGTAAAGCTGTAGGTCCCCTCCGTCATACGGCCTTATTACAAAAGTAATACATTAGAACTAAAACAAATGTTCAATTTGAGTGAGTTAGACGCATGAGGAAAAGGCCTTTTCCTCAGGAGTGTAATTCGCTTCCATATTAGCCATTGCGTGTTATTCTACCTGCATCAAAAAAAAGGTCCCAAATCAAGACATCTATTTGACCATTTGTGTTAGTTCTAATGTATTACTTTTGTGAACTTAATTTAAAATAAATTTTCCTATGAGACCAGACTTATGGGATACCCCGTATATCACTAAAAAAAAGAAAAATTAAATTTAAAATAGTTCCTCCTAAAACAAAAAAAAAAGAAACTAAAACATATTTTTCAGGCTATTTCGACTGCAAAAAATCAAAATTTATATCCTTAAAAAAGAAATTTACTAACAATTTTGTAATTTTTATTTTGGGGGTTTCGAGGTATAATATAACATAAAAGTCCGGTTTTTTATTTTATTTTTTTTTTTTTTTTTTTTTTTAAAGTTGGGGGTCCTCGTGCTACGTTATCGTTTGTTTCACTGTGAAAGAAAATTGTATTGGATTTTTTAATTTCTATTTTCAAACTTTTCGTGATATTTCCCTTGTTCTAACCTTGTTTTAACCTTGTTTTAAGTTCGTTTTGAAGTTGTTTTAGCCTTGTTTTAATGCTTACATACCTTGCTTCCATTTCAATTTATTTTATGCAAATTTTTTGCTAATATTTTAGTTGTTTTACGAGCAACATTGTAAAATATATATATATATATATATATATATATATATATATATATATATATATATATATATATATTGCACACACACACACACACAGTGCTTCAAAAAATGTTAACACTTATATGGCGCTAATGTCATTGCTTAGCACTGTTTTTTTTTTTTTTTTTGGTTTATGTAAGTATTTGTGTGTTTATTTGCTTAATTTTTAATAATGATTTTTTTTTTTTTCAGGGATTGTGTGTAATTAATGAGTGAACCCCACTCAGTGGAAATGGCTAAAAGGTTGCTCTAATGTAAACCATTGTACAGGGTACTTCAGAAAAATCTGGGTTGTAGCCATTTCCATTGAATGGGGTTCACTCCTGAATCACTCACACAATCACAGCAAAAATAATTATTAATAATAAACAAGCAAATAAACACAAATATTTACAAAAAAAAACCACAAACTATAAGTGGTAATTTTTTTTAGCACTGTGTGTGTGTGTGTGTGTGTGTGTATATATATATATATATATATATATATATATATATATATAAAATGCAAGATGAAGGACGTTTTTTTGTTTGATTCATATTTAGAAACTTTTTGATTAATATAAATTTCTACGACGCGTCATTTTCACATAACTTTGTACTTCTGTGGGTAATCAGTTTCCTTGTAATCAAAATGAAGATATTGAGGTTGAATGTTCGACTACCGGTGATGCTGGTGATAATACTAATAACCAGGGAATTAGCGCAGTGGGCCGCACTTCTTGGCCTGAGCGCTGCGCCAATCTCTGGCCCTCCTGACTGATTATTTTATCATCATCGAATTTACAGTACAAAATGGCCAAAATGGCGTTCTACAACTGAAAGTGTGTTTATTTTGAAGCTCTATTTCCATATAAAGTGCTGAGCGAGTGTAACGTGATTTCAAATCACGATTTGAAGTGCGGGAAGCCCCAAACAGATCTGCAGTAAAGGGATGAATGGAATGCAGAATCTCAAAAATTCTTCGAAAATAATGCGTCGTACAAATTTACAAAAATCAATACTTTGTAGCATTTGAAGTAAGCAATATATATATATATATATATATATATATATATATATATATACAGTAATATATATATATGAAAATTATTTCACGAAAGTAACACGTGAAAAATATTTATGATGAATAAAACCACGAAGGAAAGGAAACACAGAGTGGTGCTCAAGCGCTTTTGTCTAATGACATCCTCAGTGTTCCTGAGGAGAGGATGTCATTAGACGAAAGCGTTTGAGCACCACTCTGTGTTTCCTTTCCTTTGTGATTTTATTCATCATATAGTATATATATATATAAAAAACACCTTGGTTTTGCTTCCGCCCGAATTGTTCATTCTGACGAAGGTCAAGCTTGTCACTCCACTTTAGACCAACAGTTTAACGTGGAATCCGAACCACGTCCCACCACGGGCGGTCAGAAATTACAAAATCCTCGCCCGGACTCGATCTCACGACCTCCCAATCAGCAGCCCAGCATCGTAACCACTGCGCTACCCCGGATATATATATTTGAGTTTAGATTTTTTTTTTATGTAAAACTTTTATTTTAATATTTTTTAATAAATTTAATATTGATTATTTATTTATAATATAAATGCATTTTTTTCATTCAATTTAAAATTTATTTTTTAAGTTTTTAATTTCTTGCATTATATATTCATCACAACGTTTTTAACTTTTTTCCTCATCAAACTTTATTTACATTAATTTCATATTTTTTACCTTATTTTTAAATTTGTTTACAACCTTTTTTAAAACATTATTGTACAACTTTGTTTTTAAAACGTTTTTGTACAACCTTTTTTTAAAACATTTATGTACAACTTCTTTTAAAACATTTATGTACAACCTTTAAAAAAAAAAAGAAAAAAAATTGTACAACCTTTTTAGAAAAATTTTGTACAACCTTTTAAAAAAAATTGTACAAACTTTTCTAAAACATTTTTGTACAACCTTTTTTAAAACATTTTTAACCATTGAAAAACTTTTTTTTTTAACATTACAGCCTATTTTAAAAACACTTTACCTTTATCAACATTATATAACTTCTTTTTCCCCCCAACTTTTTTGTAACATTTTTTTTAACATTTTTTTTTTTTTACATCATTTACATCGGTGAAGAGGTGAGTTCTTCAACGAAGTAAATTCTCTAAATATGCAAATACGAAGTATTCGAAGACGATTTGGAAGACAAAAGTTGCTTTGATGAACTTTGATGCAATTTAGTTCCAAAGAACTTATTGCAGCCGAAATGAATCTCACTTCGAGCCTCTCATTTCTTTTAGATTTTTAACTTCAAACTTTTAAGTTAAAAAGTTTGGGAAGCTGAAAAAATTGAGGAGGATTGAGTATAAGAAATGAAATTAATTCTTGAAAGTTCATACTACAAATTGAAAAAAATCTCTCGAGGATATACAAGGTGACGCAAAAGTCGCGCGCCATAGGAATTTTCAGTGTTGACTATATTATTTTTTTTCTTTTAGATAGGGGATGGCTGCGAAATTAAAACACTAGACGAGAAAAAAGTCAATAATGAAAATTCATATGGTGAGCGACTTTTGGGTCACCCTGTGTATATATAGGGTGTCCCATAAAAATGTCCCTATTTTATTTTCCCGTTATTTTATAGTGGGTGGATGTATAGTTTGTTACTGGAGTTTCATCTTGAGGAAGGTAACGGATTTTTTTTATGTAGGGAGGAGGGGCCAAGGGCGAACGGCCGCGAAAGTGATCCCGTCATGGGAGAAGGAGAGAGCCGAAAACAAGGTCTCAGAGGCACAGCGATGCCACTTTTTTTTTTATAAATTTTGAAAAGATTGTGTTGAGTGTAAGATGAACGGATGTATGTGTCGTGAGGAATAGAGGGAGAAGGGTGTGTGTGTGAGAATATGCTGGACTACTCGCAGGGTAGATGAGACACAAAAAGATCAGGAAAAGGAGACAGTGACAAGAGAAACGGGAGTTCCAGCACTCCTTGTCTCCTGCCTAACGTTTCCCCCTCCTCCCGGAGTACTTCCCTGGTCGATTGGTATCCACAATCTCCTCCTATGAGGTGCTTTTACTCCGCATATATCTATACATATACCCAGAGGCGTACTTTGTAATTTGCCGCCCCTAGGCAGAGATTAAAGTGCCTTATAGTTGTGCCATTTGATATCGCTCGTTTGCTATTAGAGGCTGCTGTTCTTTTTTTTTTCATTTTAAAGCTTATTTGTGAATGCATTTAAATTGTTAGTGTTTAGAAGTTGTTTATTTTCTAGTTTTTTCTTTGCCACTATTTAGGTTGAAGTACGACAAAATTTGCCTCCCTAGGCAGATGCCTACTCTGCCTATACGTAAATCCGCCTGTGCATATACCCTATTTGGACTTTTATTCCTCATACCTGTATGCATATACCTATACGGAACAATTTGGCTGAACCCTCAAACAGTGATGCCGCGTTTGTAGTTGGAACAGAAAATGAAGATCGTTGAATGGTTTCGTGTGACAAATTCTGTGACGCGGATGCGGAGGAATTTTTGCGGAGAGTATGGATGCAGATATCCACCATATAGAAAGACTATCACGAATTGTTAGAAAATTTCAAACAAAAGGAAATGTAAGCAATCAACATAAGGGTAGTAATAATGGTGGGCGACGATCCAGAAGAACCGCGCAACACGTAAATATGGTTCATGAAATTATTGCGTGAAGTCCGCAGAAGTAAATTCGACGTAGGCATTTCATGAACACCTGTGCATCGTATACTTCGTACTAAATTAGACCCTTTTCCCTACAAAATACATTCACAAACTTCATTGACTAATGTTCAAAAACAAAAACGAATGGAATTCGCAACATGGATGTTAGCAAGGCTAGATGATCCCGAGTTTTTTAAATACATCCACTTCACTGACGAGTATTATGTACATCTGTCTTGGGAGATTAATAAGCAAAGCTTTCGTTACTGGGGAAGTCATGCTGGCGCTCCAATAGACCTTCTACGTACAAGCCCGTAGCCAAGGGGGGGCCAGGGGGGGCAAAGCCCCGCCTGGAAAATAATATGCCCCCCCCTGGGAAAACCAACCGCAACGGCGTTCCATGCTACAAAAACGCCAAAGCCAACTTGTTTTACTTGCCTTTGAAAATAAGAGAACGAAGAAGAATTTCGCTAAAAAAACTCGCCGCATACAGTTATTCTAAAATTAAAAAAACTTACAAAGACTTTTATTTACACTAAATTTAGACTAAATATTGTATTCTATAACCCAATATGCCTATCTATATGTATCGGTTTGATCATTTTTTTATTTAGCCTACGGTGTTTTACTTGTTATAGTTTTGAATGTAATTTTCTGCAGTATATTTCGATATTCACAAAAAATGACATTCAATTTTTTCATTGTCCCCCCTGTCAATTTCTCTGCCCCTCCTACTGATTTGGTCTGGCTACGGCCCTGTCTACGTAGTGTTCCTAAACTCAACATTTGAGTCGCAATTGGGTGGTATAAGGTAGTACTGTAGGTTCCTACTTTGAGAATGAAACTGGAAAAACAGTAACGGTAAAGCAAAATTCAGATTCACAGTGGTTTCAGCAGGATGAAGCACCTCCACACACTGTTCATAAAACTCGCAACTGTATGAGGAAGCATTATTCTGGGCCACTAATCTCCCTTCATGAACCAGTGGAATGCCCCCCATACTCACCTGACTTTATACCCCTTGACTTTTTTTTGAGAGGTTACATATTTAATCCAAGTATGTAAAATGATTAAAGATTTTGATGATGTCGACGCCGAAAAATATTTCACCTTCAGGAATGCGGATAGAACTCGCGGTAATGGTCCCGAATTAGTAGGTAAACATTTCAATTCCAATGAACCTAAACATTTTTTTCTTCAATCGTATAGTTAATTTGTGGAGTGGACTACTAGACAGCGTAGTTCAAAGTAATTTGATCGAATCCTTTAAAAAGAGACTAGATGCTTATCTTGCCTTAAACCCCCAGTTGCAAGCATTTGTTAGTGCGTAGAAATAATGGAGAATTTTCACTTGGATTCTTTCTTCCGTATTTTAAAATTTTCACTTTATCCTTAAATTTCTTCCTTTTCTTTCATCCTTTTTACTGTTTTGCTTTAAAACTTTCACTTGTCTTTAGATTTTCTTATTTCTTTTAACCTTCCTTCTTAAATAGACAGCCTCGTAGGGACCAGCCGGTCTGTTGCTGTTTGGTGTCCTTTTTGTTTCATTTGTTTCGTTCTCTCTCTCTCATCTTGCGCGGAATATCTCCTATACAAGCGTCGTTCTTTACGATATATATATATATATATATATATATATATATATATATATATATATATATATATATATATATATATATATATATATATATACACTCGTTTCAAAAGTTCTGACCTCTTTCCGCGAGTAAAAGACAGAGGAACAGTAATTTCGAAGTTTTAAGTTAACCAACGACGTATTTCGAAGCAAAATATTTATTTAATTTTTTTTAGGAAACCGTGTTTATTATTATTATTATTATTATTATTATATAACCCTCCAATGGTCTTTAATTTAACAATAATAATTAATTATCATAATGTATACATTTTTATTAATTAAAGTATCATATATTTCCAGGTAGAATTTCATTCGTAAATTGTCTTAACATCTCGCAATCAAACTGCAGTAGTTGATAAAGTTGAAATACAGTATTCATAAATATGGAAGAATTTTTCATAGCGTTACTGTCGCATTATTCACGGAAGGAGGACAGTACATTCGCAATCGAGTGTCTAGTCCACCAAAATGCTTGTGTGAATGGATGGATGCGCGCGCTTTAGTCTCTGCCCTCCTTTTTTTTTTCATTACCTTCCGTCATTCGCATCCGAACTATTTATGCCTTCTCACCCCAGTCCATTGGAAAAATAAATTGTGTGTGTGTGTGTGTGTGTGAACTAATTCCTTAGTTCTTATATCAACTGCTGCTCCACATTATTTTATTTCTGACCACTTTTGAATACTTTTTTAATAACCTTTATTAATAATAAAATAAATACATTGATTTTACAATTTACAGTGATATAATTAATTGTGAAGTTGGACTATATTTATTTTATTTGGCACTTAAGGTTTTGGGTTTACTGGGCTCTTATAAAACGGGTAATTATTATTAATAATAATAATATATAAATTATGAATTAGTATTATTAATTAAGGTATTTATTAATCATAAATTATCATTATTGAAGATATTATACCAATACCATACAAAGAAATCAATATTATACAAAAGAGATAAGAACTGAACAATCGCGAGTAATGTCTTTAATCCTAGATTACACACGAGAAATGAATAAACGATATTAATGTACATTAATGTACATTACGCTTCCCACTGTTGTTATTCTTTTACGTTGATTTTAGTACTTAAAATAGTTACCCTTAAATTTAGCAAATTTAGACCTTTTTTTTTTTTGAAGGACAACTTTAAAACTGAAATACTGATTTTACCTATACTACTGTAATATTGGCAACAACATGAATCTCCTCATTGCGGTAGTTTCCAACCTTTTCTGACTTTTGGCACCTCGATGCCATCTGTTCTTCTTCACGGCACCCCGGAGGATTTGCGTTTTTCACTGGTCTACATCCAGTTTCTCCCCACCCCCACCCCACAACACCACGTAGCTCCATACTGAACTCGTACAGTTCCCTTATGGAGGAAATAAATAGGAATTTTTTGTTTAATTTTAAATTGTAATTTGCATATGTTCAGTAACTTTAAATTATTATTGGCATTTTCATGAAATTTCGTGGCACTCTTAGGAAGCATCTGCGGCACTCCGTTAAATTTTTAAATGTTTCCTGCTATAATGAAAAGTGTTGATGTATTATATCACCGTGTAACAAAAAAATTTTTTTTCTTTGTTTCTGGGCAATAACCTTTATTTTCTTATTCATTATGCTTCAAATCACTGGAAAAAAGCTGTCAGTGATTTTAAACTTCGGGTTTGTTGTCAGTACATCGATTTTGTTGAAATAAGAATATTATTATTTTTTAACCCTATATGGACATCTGCGACAGATCTGTAACCGCTTCAAAATTTACTATATATTTACCGAAACAAGTACATTTTAACTTAAATGACGATATCGTCAAATTTGTAACGGTTCAAGGAGTTTATATCACGAATTGGCAACTCCTACTGCAGAAAACCGAGCTTTAATGAAAAAAATAAGTTAGTGCGTCAGTAGAAGTAAAAGTGTATGGTTACGCAGTTCGTTTTTTATTTTTTATCACTTTATTTGATTAAAGGTAAGTTGAATAATTTTTTATTGCTCAATATATGTTCTTAGAGTGGCTGAAGTAATATAAAACAATTCTGATAAACTGAGCACTAGAATATTTTATTGAAACGTAACAATATTGATGGCTCTGACATCCATGCCTTCTTTGCCACGTGGTATAAGGTTGTCCAATTTGTATTATATATATTACATTATATATATATTATATATATTATTATATATTATTTATATATATATTATATATATATATATTACATTAAAAATCACATATTTATGTTCAAAGTACTCTAAATGAATGTTTAATATAGGTAAAAAAAAATTTAAGACAAAAATAAGAATTATGTCCATATAGGGTTAAATTAATCCATTATTTTTACTTTTTCAGACGTGTGACGTGTGACGTGTGACGAAGTTACTGTTATGGCTGTTCGTGGTTGCAAATACCCAGCGGATTCCTTCTGCTACGTGTGCGGCGAGTTCTTCGCAAAGACGGCTAAAAAACACTGCTTGGACAGTTGCACCCGTGCAAAGGAAGCCTATCATGCCTACTTCGGAATGCCAGTCGGTGACCAAGACAAACGCTGGGCACCACATGTCATCTGTGACTACTGCCGCCGCACTCTTGAAGGTTGGTTTAGAGGAGAGAAGAGGGCAATGCGTTTCGCTATCCCCCGTGTCTGGCGTGAGCCCTCAGACCATCTCACGGACTGCTATTTCTGTATGGTGGACCCAACAAAACGAAGAAAGGGGAAGAATACGCCTCCCATTGAGTACCCTGACATTACGTCATCTATTGCACCTGTTCCCCATAACGCGACGGACCTACCTGTGCCACAGCCTCCCTTGAGAGATCAATCTTGTCCAGCAGAAGAAGCAAGCTATGATGATTCCGAGGAGGAGCAAGGTGCGTCATCTGCTGCGCGCCGTCGACGCCGGGTGGCCGGTGAAAGGTGCCCCTACTACCCCAACCAAGAGGACATCAACGACCTCATCAGGGAAATGGCCTTGACAAAGTCCAACGCCGAGCTGCTCATTTCCAGACTGAAGCAGTGGGACTTACTGGACGACAGCGTTCGAATTACTTCCCAGAGGAAGCGGCATCGCGGCTTTTCAGTGTTCTTCACTCTTAGAGATGGGTTGTGGTACTGCCATGACATCAGAGGACTCTTCGACGCTGTGGGCATTCCCTGCAACACCTCTGACTGGCGGCTCTTCATCGACAGTTCATCTAAAAGCCTCAAGGCTGTTTTACTGCACAACACAAATCAGTGGCCCTCGATTCCTCTGGCTCATTCAGTGCACATGAAAGAAGAGTACCAGAACGTCAAAATCCTGCTGAGTGCACTGAAGTACGACCAATTCAGCTGGGAGGTCATTGGCGATTTCAAGATGGTGGCCTTCTTGATGGGGCTTCAGGGAGGCTTCACCAAGTTCCCTTGCTATCTGTGCCTCTGGGATAGCCGAAATACAGCCCTTCACTACGAGAAGAGGAACTGGCCCCTCAGGACCGGCTATGAGGTTGGGGCCCATAACGTGAAGCAAGAGCCGCTGGTGGAGCCAACGAAAGTGCTGATGCCACCCCTGCACATCAAATTGGGCATCATTAAGCAGTTTGTTAAACAGCTGGATCCAGAGGGTGAGGCCTTGAAGCACATCCAGGAGCTGTTCCCGAAGTTGTCGGAGGCGAAGATCAAAGCAGGAGTATTTGTGGGCCCTCAGGTGAAGCGACTTATTGACTCCGACAGCTTTCCTGAGAAGCTGTCTGAGGTTGAGCGGGCAGCTTGGACAAGCTTCGTTTCTCTAGTCAAAGGTTTCCTCGGAAACCACAAGGCAGAGAACTACAGGGAAATCGTTGACGAACTTGTGGACACGTACCGGAGCATGGGCTGCCGGATGTCGCTGAAACTGCACGTACTACACGCCCACCTTGATGAGTTCAAAGAAAACATGGGAGACTACTCAGAAGAACAAGGTGAAAGATTTCACCAGGATGTCAGCTCTTTCGAGGAACGCTACAAGGGACAGTACAATGAAAGTATGATGGGGGACTATATCTGGAACCTTTGCGTGAGAGTGAACTGAAATACAATCGCCAATTTCGTAGACAAACTTCTTTTTGATTAAACTATAACGCTAGAATTTTTGTATCAATTCTGTATCAATTCTCCGTAGCAATACTCTTTATCAACGCTCTGCATCACTGCACTGTATCACTGTCTGTGTATTAACATATTATAATACATAATTATTCCCTACTCGTTTCCTTCTTTTTATTTTCATTTCTAAAGACGGGGCCTGGAGAACTTCATTTTTCATCATTGATTTATCATAATAATCGTGTTAACATCAATTAAAATTATACTTAACAGGATTCATTTGATTTAAAAGCAGATAGTGTGAAAAACCCTTAAATTAATAAGCAAAAATAGCAAAAAATCAATAAATCGATCTCATGAACTCAGAACCGAAGTCTGAACTTGGTGACTGCTCATTTTTACTTATTTATGCCCTAAAAAATCAGAAAATAATAGTTTTAACTCATGGACAAATTTTGTGTTACACGGTGAATTATCTACAAAGAGTTCTCACCCTCCTCCTAGATTACTCGCGTTCATCAAGGGAAAGCAAAAATTATTTAAACTATGGAAACAGTAAAGGTTAATGAGTACTCGCCCCATCTGTTGTAAGTACGAATGTCAATAGATGGCGCGATGCAGCTCAGGCCCACTGTAGGCGGGCTTAGTGCTCGATATTCCCCTTTACTCCCCCCCCCCTCCGTGTTGAAAAAAAATGTGCCTCTTAATGGAAGTGAGAAGACGGGAGTAGTATAGCCGCAAAAGGGTAGAGTGCAAGAATGTTGCAAGTGATTACGTAATGTTGCAAAAAAATAAAAAAATAAAAAAAAATACCCCAAAGGGCCCTTTGTTGCCAACCGGGGTTGCAAGGGGCATGCAACTTGGAGGTGGAGTTCTCCCCCAAGCTATTCCCCCCAAAGGGCCAGAAAGGAGGAGAGGTGTTCACCTGGCAGGAGCCAAGTGCATATTAAGACCAGCCGAGTAGGCGTTGTTTTATAGGCTCCTAATCAGCCAGTTGGCTTAGAAGGCGTAAATGGCTTGAGTTGCCAGATAGCGCCATGTATTCATTTAATTCTAATCGAAGACTGAGTTGCCAGATACCACTTTTTAGCGATACCATTGTATACATTATTATAGACTCCTAATCAGCCAGTTGGTTTAGAAGGCGTAAATGGCTTGAGTTGCCAGATACCGCTTTTTAGCGATACCATTGTATACATTATTATATTTCTTAAAAGTTGGTTTAGAATACCGGTAGTAGGTTTAGAAGGCGTAACATGATATAATTAAGTAAAACAACATTGCGTCATTCTGTTTATTATAAATATATAGAAAATAAATATACATTTCAATAATAATTGAGGAATATGCATATAATCATAACAGTACAGGAGAAATATCACGCAAAATATATAAATACATTTCAATAATAATAGAAATATGCATATAATCATAACAGTACAGGGGAAATATCACGCAAAATATATAAATACATTTCAATAATAATAGAAATATGCATATAATCATAACAGTACAGGAGAAATATCAAGCAAAATATATAAATACATTTCACTTTTTTTTCAAAATACTAAACTCGGTCTTAATCGAGTTTACAATTACATCATTATTGCTCTGCATTACGCAGTATATGCGGCTTAATAATATTTCACCGCTTAAAGTACAGGGAAACCTGTATTCGATATGAAGGGCTTTCATATCGTTCAGTACTATTTTTGTTCCCACTTTACAACCGGTTGGTAAGTCATCTTTAAATACGTCTAGAATACAATCAAAAGCACGCACAAAGAGTTCATCGTTAGCTACATTATTAAACACAAGTTTATAAGCACGCTTTTCCAATCGAGGGTTTATTTCTACCGACTCGAGCTTTTCAATCGTGAACTCACTCAACATAGCGGCAATTGAAATAATCTTCTAAATCGTTACGACAACTGCGCGTTATATAAAATAGTTCTTCAGGGTGAACGGTGTAGGTGAGCTCAGCCTTGTACCGATCAATTGCTTTGTACCAAAGTTCATGGTATTTCAAAGAGTCTAAACTTTTTAAATAAACGTCCAGCACTAGACCATTCTCACCAGCCCTACACTCGGTAAACCCATCGAGCAGAGCGGTGTAGGCGTATTCAAGTACTGTATCAAAATAAAGCATGTCCGTAACACGCGCGTCTAATATAGGTTTCAGCTTGCGGAATCCGACGATTTCAAACATTCTGTCGAGGATGAAACGGTTTCGCGTAGGAACAAGAGCGTTATTATCAGAAGCATTCTTCCACATCAGCCGTATATCAATGCACGGCCGATCGTTATTTATACACAACGTACATACAACGGCGTATGAGGGTGCGTCACTAATCTGCTCTCTTCTTGTACCTACGTTAGCAGGTATTTTATAACGATCTTCACTCCACTTCTCAACTATCACGAAGATTCTATTAATCTCCTCGACACTTAAATAAACCCGTTTGTTTGTTTGTTTGTCTACATTCCGTTTCCAGTACATAGCTAATGGTACCGGAATTACGCCTGAACACGCGCAACGATTTCGTCACGGACACATCGTACGAGGCGTTGAGAATGCTGCTCAAAGGAAGTTCCATCGTATTCGAGGAGCGCACGTCCACTCGGTTCAAGCTCTGAGATAACTATGAGCCGTGTGAGGCACGCAGGTAGGCAGGAACGGTTCGACGGGCGGCTGACTCGATGATACGTGAATGGGCTTGTTCGTATGGTCCGCGAGTCGTACCGAATTGTTGTACATATTTGTTTTTCCGGTAAAAGAATTAATTTCATCACTACCAGCCTACGCACCAGACATTTTACCTCAGGATAAGAACTAGGAACATTTTATGTTTTACTAAACATCTTCACACTTCGGCGCACTATTTGAGAGGAACATATGCTCATATTTTTCCTTTCTGCCCATCAAACGATACTCGTCTCTAAAGTCTGTTAAAAACTCACGCAGGGCACTAGCCACAACCTCACTACGAACCTCATCATGATATACATGGTGTAGCATGACGTAATACCGCTGTCACACCACCCATCCGCAAGGCTCATTATCCATACCTGCTGCTTCTCTTCTGCACGCGTTGTTTCTTTTACTTCACGGTGTAAGTGAAACTTTATAAAGTTTAGCTCTGCAGTATACTTCAGCACATCGTCTGTGCAACGAAAGCCTTCAACGGTCTCACCAGAACATCCGTAGAGTATTTGTACATCTTGGAACTTCGCACAATCCAATGTGTTTTTAAAAGAGGTATAGGAGGGAGGAATAGGAAGTTTTTCGGTATCCACCACATCCTGACACTTTGCTGAATACCATTTCATAAACGTTGTACAAGCAATATTAAAGGTAGCCATTTGAATACACGTCTGATCTGAATACACGTCTGATCTCTCGGGCTTACTGCAGTTGACTGACCACGCAGGGACTCCCAGATAGTAGCATGACTCACGGTCTTACAGTGGGCGGAGCTTAGAACTTTCACCTGCGCGCACACACACACACACACACACACACACACAAAGGAGAAAGTAAAACGCTAATTGAAACATGATTTATTTAATAAACGAGATATTCAAGTTATATATATTTAGAAATACGATTTAATGAACGAGATATTCAAGTTATATATATATTTACAAATACGTGTAATAAATCAATAGATACCTTACAAATACGATTTAATAAACGAAATATTCAAGTTATATATATATATATTTACAAATACGTGTAATAAATCAATAGATACGATTATGTATACACCTGTCTGTTGCTGTAGGTGTATGAGCCAGTAAATAGCCTTGTGCCCGTAACTGCGGGGATTGTTTCGGTGAATAATGGCTAAGGTGTCTTTAGGCATGAAGTTATTCTTGAACACCGTAAAACATAATGATGCGATGGTGGTTGCGACTTGCAGTGGATCGCATTTGAAACGGGTTATGTACATCCTTCTAAAGGCCTGGAAACATACTCTAAGCACGCGCACATCATTCACGCAATAACGCTCACATTCATCAGCTATATTATAAGGGTTACTTTCATTAAAACTGTCGTAGTACCGATCAAAGTCTTCACGTTCATCCATACAGTCAAAATAATGTTTGGGGGGTGGTGGGCCTACGTAGTTTAAAGTCGCTGGTGAGGAAAGTGTAAGGGAAGTATCCTTTGGAAACTTCAGCTGCTACTCCCATCACCTTGGGTAGCTTTGCTAATTTACAAGGTGTGAATAATAAAGTATCTTTAAATTGTACATTGCCTCTTATCTGCATCTGTATTAATTTGTTGCCTCTTTTCAATGGATCACCTGTAAATATCTCAGAGGATTCGTGTTCAAGCAACTCCTTATAAAGGAACTGCGTGTCAAACTTTGCCACGTTATGGGCGAGAATATAGTCATTTTTTTTAACTTGTCGGCTAACTTGACAATATAGGACACAAATAGTTTCACAGGACTATCGCGGACATTCGTTTTAAAAACGTTTGTCCGTTTACCGCATTTGGGGCACTCGTCACATTCGATACCCATACACTCATCACAGATGGTCTGGCTCACAAGTAAATGTGGAATTACCTCTTTGGTTTCAGCGTTCGTATATGTTTCTATATCGTAGTACACAGTTATACAAGGGTTATTTTTAGGCTTAGCATCTTTCATATAACATACATGCTTTACTCCAGCCGCCTTATATTCCTCCTGGCATGTAGGACAGTGAATTACGTCACACTTGTGCTTAAATTTCCCCCAATTATCCATTGTGTGAAACATACCACATTCACAGATTCTCATTTTCCTGCACGTGCCAATTGATTTATGGAAATCAAAACAGCTATTATTGAAAAATGTGCGTCTACACACATCACAGTCTCTCTTCTCAGCTTCAACTACACGGCTTTCACATTTGGTGCTTTTACACTGCTCACATACCATGTGACATTCTTTACAATGTCGCACAATATCATCCGCAAACTCGAGGCACCCCTTACACAAATCATGATGTCTCCCATATTTTCGACTTTTGTCATAACTCGCGTAAAGCCCCCTTATATTACGGATGGGGAGATACGTTGTCCCTGACAATCCTAAAATAAGTAGGGGTCTTGTACGATCTCTCACACAGCTTTTAAAAACATACACAGTCCTACGACGATCATCCAACCCAAATACAACTATGCGGACATTCATTTCCTGTTCTACCCTTCTCAGCTCTTCAGGCCCCATATTAGAGTCAAATTCAAGTTCACAGTCTACAGCTAGTTTACGGGCACGTTCCACGACCGTAGGCAGCCAAATTTTTTGAGCCCGTGTATTTTGTACAGTAAACATGTTAGCCAAGACTACTGCTATAAAGCCGCAACCACGATCGACGTTTATATGCCGTCTATAAATAGCTTGAGAATTGAAGTTAAGAGTGTACGGTATGGCTCTATGACCCGCAACACGGAATACACGGTCAATATTTACCGTGAAGTTGTCCATATTGAAGGCTATACTACTTTGGGCGGCTTGCATTATACGTCCTAATATATATTCTACATCTTCAGCCGCCAAACGTCTAAATGGCACTATCACCCAATAATCGTCTACATCACCGTCATCTGACCCGCATCCAAAGGACAGACTCGTCCTGACCACGCTCGTCGCGAATCTGAAGAGCAAACTATAATACGCTGTACAACCCGGCGTAGCCCGCGCTCAATTCCATTGCTATACATGGCTCTAGGGTCGACCCTGACTATACCGATTTCTAGTCAAGGCTGGGGTGGGGGCTGCGGAGCGCACCAACTCGAACGTTATTTTATCCTCAACAGAACGGGGGGCGGCGGATGAATTAGGGGATATATTAGCGGAAGGTGCTGCTGGGGGGCCTGTTGCGTAGGAGGTTGATGGTTGGGGCTCTATTATTGTAGACAACAGAACGGGGGGCGGCGGATGTATAAGGGGGTATATTAGCGGGAGGTGCTGCTGGGGGGGTTGTTGCGTAAGAGGTTGAGAGTTGGGGATCTATTACCGCTGCAACAGGCGCGTATTTCGTGCGCTTTATACCTGACGTGGGGTTCTCACACCTCCGCTTTGGACGTGCTACTGGTATCGCTGGTGAGGGTTCGTTGGCAGGGGAGATCACAACTACACTGTCGTCGAGGTCATCCGTAATGTCAATGATGGGATGCTCTACCTCATCGTCATTCACGGTTCTGTGGGAGAAGAAAGCAAAATATAAGGAACAGCACTCAAAATTTGTAATATTTTGTAAATGACCCACTTAGGAGTGTATATTCCAGAATGACAAAGAGACTAAAGAAATACCGTGAATTAATAAAAATCTATCATCGACTGCCCCGGGCATTGCAGCAGATGTTTATTAAAAATATCGACGCCGACTTTTTAAAATGCATCTGTGAAATCTGTCTTAACGTTATAAATTGCAATGTATCAATGAAAACCCCTCAGAAGGCTCGCCTACGCCGCTACAAGAACATAATACGTGCACTCGCTCGTAAAAGTCAAACTGTCGCGAAGAAAAAACGAATTATTGTACAAACAGGAGGGTCATTTCTCCCCATCTTATTTTCAGTTTTGGGTCCTTTACTGACTAGATTAATATAATGAAGAAAGTGGTAGTGATTCCCCACGGGGTGTACGCTTCACTGCAAAGGAATCCAGACACGTATCTAGATCCCCATAAAAGCAGACTTAAAAGAATGGAAAGCGAATTGCTAGCCATATTAAACAGTGAAAAAACACCTGATGAGAAAAGAATCTTATACCAAGAAGCTCTGCAGAAATTTCTTCACGAGTACGAAAATTATAAGAGCCCTACAGAGATTCCTGTGGTTATTAGGCACAGCACGGGGGACGATGGACATGGCGACATAGGATCTGAGCCCGACGATACAGCTGACCAACCATAAAGATTAGCCACACAACATATCGAACATGTATTAAAAAGTACCCTCCCACATACATTGAGGAGTAAAGGCTTAAGTCTTTATAATCTATTGAATGAGGATCCCGCCATACAATGGACCGATACAGGGGAGATCATTGTGGAAGGATCAAAGGTACAGGGATCGAATATCGTAGACATTGTCCATGATCTGGTGAGAAAGTGGGATAGGCCATCACCATCAGGATGGAAGCATATTAAAGCAAGACTACAACAAATAAATGTCCCTAAAACGTTGATAGGAAATCTGAACAGGTTAAAAGACTTGGAACATGCAACGCCTGTGACACAATTGAAGGCGCCGTCACCCCCGGCGGTAACACCTTTGAAGAGGAGCAAGAAGAGGTTAAGCCAACCCTACCCACGTGCATCTAAAATACGCAAATGGCTAACGTATTAACTAAACGCTATTATGACATTTCTACCCCATCCTCTTACGGCGGCGTAGATAGACTGTACAGAAGTGTTTACAGAGTAGGAAAAAAAGATGTTGAAAGATTTTTGAGGGAGCAGGACGCTTATACGCTTCATAAGCCTGTGAGAAAAAGGTTTAAAACAGCCAAGACAACGGCTTCCTCGATTGATTCTATTTGGCAAGCAGATTTAACAGACATGCAAAGATATTCTGTGTATAACGATGGTTACCGCTACATTCTATTCATAATAGACATATTCTCTAGATATCTGTGGCTAGTTCCTCTGAAAAATAAATCACCTGAAACAGTTGCTAAAGCCACCAAAACGCTAATGTTAAAAGAAAACAGGGTTCCTGGCTATTTTTGTACGGATATGGGGAAGGAATTTATAGGCCGTGCTTTTCAGAACATGTTGACAGAGTTTAATATCAGCTATTACACAACCAATTCTATACATAAGGCTTCTTTAGCTGAAAGAGTTCAGCGCACCATAAAGGAACGCATGCACCGTTATTTTACACATAAAAACACAGATTTCTAGACATTCTGGAATCATTGGCATCATCCTACAACCGCTCACACCATCGCACGATTGGGACAACACCTAACGAGTTTTAGAAAGAGGTACGCTCCCGAGGAGAGATGGATCACCACCACCACCACACTCTGCGCGCTTCAAAATCAATGATTATGTAAGGCTGTCGCGTTCGGGAACAAATTCGCAAAGGGATTTGAGCAAGAATGGACACGCGAGATTTTTAAAGTTAGGGCTGTGAGACCTAAGGTGAGATAATGATGTATTACATTAAAGATTTGAATGGGGAAGAAATCTCAGGAGGTTTTTACCGCGAGAAATTGCAGAAAGTGCATTTAATTTAGAAAAAATGTTTAAAATTGAGAAAATTTTAGGAAGCAAAGGTTCAGGAAAGAGAAAAATGTACCTGGTGAATGGCTAGGGTACCCAGAAAGCTTCAACACCTATATAAAAGCTGATGCAATAATGAAGCTTAAATAGTATGCAACATGGCTCTAACCATTTCTACGTCACACCCGTCCTCTCGTCCCTGTATGTACACCCTAACAACACACTAGTCAACTTTGTAACAGAACTCCACAAGCACATTGAATTGGGTCGTGATTCGTATGAGGTGGGGATATGCGAAAATCAGCTGGACACCATCTTTTTAATATTGAACATAAAGAAACCGTTTTTACGATTCTTAGAGACATTGACGATGTGAAAAAGGGGAGCTATGGATGAAACTATGCGTATCGCTCGGACTAAGATTGCACAGTATTACAGTACAGAAGTAAGACTAGGACCGGGTCAATATGGTTCGGCGAGGATGTTGTGAGAGGCTTAAACGTAAGTTTAAGAAACTCAAACCTTACGAATGATTTAGTATACGAAATCGTAAACAACCCTGCACATACACTAATCCTAAAATCAAAGACTAACAGACGTATTAAAGACCATAGAAAGTTCCAAATTCTAGCCAATGGCCGATATAGCGCAGCCTTCCAAAGAGAGACATTTCACGAGACACAGCATGACTTGTCCAGATTAATGTATCAATTGAAGATGGAGAAATTGGCTGAAAGGTCCCCAGACATGTGCTATATTTACAGTAATATAGTGGAGCACCAGTTTGTTGGGGATACCCAGGCACGCCTGCGCGCATTGCTCACATCCCCAACCATAGAGGAAGGAGTTTGAGTATTACATATGACAGACCCCATTATGTGAATGTCGCAACTAATTAATAACCAATATCTCAATATATATAAGAACGATTGAGGGGAAAATTTCCCATTCGGTAACGGGAGCTTAACAGTGAAGCTACACTTTCGACGCACTGAGTTATAATGGATAGAAAGCCTTTCACCGTCTATCGAGGGGTGCGATACCAGCGCGGTAGTGGACTTGGGTCCATTTTTTCATCCATACTACGTACGGCTGTTCCTTTGCTGAAGAGGGGTGCCAGATACCTTGGAAGGAAAGCGCTACAATCAGGTATTAACACTGCAGAAGACATATTGGCCGGGCTAAACCTAAAGAGGCTCTAAAAAAACATGTAAAGCGTACACGGGACGAAATCATCAAAGATGCAAAGAGAAAAATGCGTGGTGGCGGAGAAGAAGAGCGGGCTGCCCGGAAGAAAAGGGGTCACGTGGTATTAAACGTAAAAGGCTATCAAAAAAGAAGTGTGTAAGCGAATGAAACCTATGGTTGACCACTTTTTTGACTGATATAAGCTAAGGACATTGATCTCATGAATCATAGTTTGTTTACCACTTGTCGAGAGAGGAGGCACTATTTCACCATGGCACGCTTCATCCACCCATGTTGTTGTTGTTTAGCCGATCAGCCCACCCTGATCGAGCAAGCCGGCGGCACGCAGGTAACCGATCGCCCTCTTCGGAGTGGACCAGAGGTTCAGCGCACTAGTGATGTTGTGTTGTGTTCGTTGTTGTGCTAGAGCGGTACAGTCTGTCATAATGTGTTCAATTGTTTGTGGTGTGTCGTGGCACAGGTGGCAGGTGTCGTCTATGGAGTTGTCTAGTCTGTGTTTATATGTTAGTAAGTTGGGGTGATGTCCACATCGGAATCGTGCTAAGTTAACTCGATCCGATCTGCTCAGGCTGATCTCTGACCTGTTAATGGGTGGCGGCTTCGCACCTAGGACCGCATTCGGACCGAGTCGTGTCAGTGCTTTGTGGGTTAGGTGTGTGTGTATGTGTTTTCTGTACTGTGTGATGTCTGTGGGGCGTGGTATGGAATGGAGTATTTGGTTATAATGTCTCTCTGGTGTTACCTTAATGGTGCGAGGTGTCGGTGCGTGATTGTACATGTAGTGGCAAGGGTGTTGTGGGTTAGTTGTCGCTGCTGCCATGAATTGTGTTCCCCTCATGTCTAAATGTTCCCTAACTTTCAGTATTTTTGTTTCTGTGTGCAGGTGTTCTATTGGTGTTGTTTGAGTGCATCCTGTAATGATACGAAGTGCGTTGTTTTGTATTGTCTGTAAGGTGTTTATGTGTGTGTTTGAGATAATGGGTGCCCAGCATGGGCTAGCATAGTCCATAACTGAGCGAATATATTGTTTGTATATGAGTGATGTTGTTTCCTGCTGGTGTCCAAAGTTTGTGCCTGTTAGTACCCTAAGCGTGTTAAGTCTTGACGTACATTTGTTTTTAATATCCTGAATGTGGTTTGCAAAAGATAATGATGTGTTGTATGTGACCCCAAGTATTTTGGTCCTGTGAGTGTGTGGAATGTTGATGTTGTTTAGTGTAAGCTGTGGAATTACCTGGTGTTCTTTTGTGTTGCTTGTAAGCAAGGTGATGGTTGATTTTGTGGGCGCTACTTTGAGTCTATTGTGTGTGAGCCAGTCTTGTATACTGTTTATGTATGTTTGTAGGTTATTTGTAGCGGTGTCGATGTTGTTGTGGGTGGATGTTAGAGTGATGTCATCTGCATATGATGATAATGTAAGCTTGTTATCTATGGGTGTTGGAATGTCATGCATGTATAAGTTGAAGAGTGTTGGTGAGAGAACAGAGCCTTGAGGGACCCCGTTCGGAAAAAGCTTGTTTTTGGATGACTTGCCATTAAATGTGACATGTGAGTATCTTCCTGAAAGATAGTTGCTCAGCCACCTTTTGGTGTTATTGTGCAGGTTTGTGTTGAGTATTTTGTTTATGAGAGGGAAGCGTGGGATAGCATCAAATGCTTTACTAATGTCTATTGTTGCTAATAGTGTACGTTGAGCTGGTCGTCTGGAGTTGATGCCATCCATGATGTGCTGCGTGAGGTTAGTGAGTAATGTCGTGGTTGAGTGGTGAGGTCTGAATCCATGTTGAGTAGGCGATAGTGGAATGTGTGGGTTGGTGATTTGTAAGATTAGTCTTTCTGTTACTTTGGAAGGTGTGCATAGTAAAGTAATGGGTCTATAGGAAGCTGGTTCTGTTGGATTTTTGTTTGGTTTGAGTAGTGTAATAATTTTACCTTGTTTCCATATGTCAGGAATAATACAGTGTTGGTATGAATATGTGCTGATATTTGTGAGAGCTAGTATTCCTTGTGGGCCCAAGTGTTTAAGGTGTATGTTAGATATGTTGTCTGGTCCAGTAGCCTTCGAATTCTTAATGTTTTTGATGATCTTGGTGGTCTGGTCTGTATTGAAGGGTGTAATGGTTGTGTCGAGTCTGTAGGTTTTCTTGTGTCTGGCTGTTTGTCTGTCTGCATGTTTCTGGTTGTTGTCTCTGTTTAAGTGACTTATCTTTGCGTAGTGATTAACTAGAATGTTAGCTTGTTGTGTGTATGTTGGGATATTATTTTGGCTGCGACAGATAGCCGCGTGTGAGGTGTGAATGCCGCTGTTAGAGTGGGTAATGCCGTTTATAGTCTTGTATAGCCTGGATGTATCTGTGGAGTGGTTTAATGTTGTTATGAATTCCCTGAATGTTTCTGTTTGTTTTTCTTTGAGTTTGTTGTTTATTTCTGTGTTGAGCTGTTGTATCTGCTGTTTTATGGCTTCTGTGTGTGGGGTTTGTGTGTTATATTTGAGGTTGTTACGTTGCCTTATAAGGTGGGCTATTTCTCTAGTGTAATTTGGGTTGTATTTCCTAATGTTGCCCTTCGGTATGTATTTGTTTGCATTATTGATGATCTGATTAAATGTCTTGAGTGTTGTATTGATGTTTATGATGGGTGTGCTGTTTAATGTGGTGAATTGTTCCTCAGTCTGTATTTTGAACTGTTCCCAATCAGCTTTCTTGTAATTTCTGTAAGTGTGCCTAAGGCTGTTGGGGCAGAGTGTAGAATGTGTTGTAATGATGATGGGCAGGTGGTCTGATGACAGTTGTTTTTCTGTTCTCCATTGTGTATGTGTTGCTAGTGAGGGGGAACAGAACGTTATGTCTGGGGAGGAGTTTGAGTATCCTGCTTGATGTGGTATGTGTGTATGTTCTTCTGTATTGTTAAGAATGAAGAGGCTGTTTAGTTGTGTGGCTATGTTGGCGCCTCTGGTGTTGCTTTGGTTGTGCAGGTACCAACTAGTGTCTTTGGCGTTGAAGTCTCCTCCTAAGATGACATTAGTGAGAGAGGCCAGATTGTGTAACTGTGGATTGTAATTGGCTGGCACCTGAGGTGAACTATCTGGTGGGATGTAAATGTTGATTAGTGTGGTGTTGTGTTTTGCGCGTGTTTTAATGTTAACTGCCTGTATTTCTATCGTGTTATCTGCTTGGATTGTGTTTGTAATGTTTTGGGTAGCATCAGTGTAGCTAATGCTTTTACGTATGTAAGTGATGAGTCCACCCCCGTTACCCCCAGTACGATCTTGACGGATCGCCGTGAAGTCAGGGATGGTGGGTGTTTTGTGTGTGCGTTTTAGTTTTGTTTCTTGTATAAGTGCTATGTGAATGTTTTGTTTGTGTACGAATTCCCTAAGCTGCATGATTTTGTTTGTGAGGCCATCTACGTTGTACTGTAATATGTTAATATTATACTTCTGTATGTGTCTCATGGTGCTATTGTGTCTATGTCTTTGTGTATGGTGACATGTGTAAGTTGTAGTGGGGCCTGGATTAGTCTTAATGTCGCCAGAGAGTAAGAGTAGTTCGGGGAGCACGCAATTGCTCCCTGTAATTGAAAAAATAGCACGCTGAGAATAGGTCCGGCCCCGGGAGCCGATCGGCACTCTGACCGTGCCACGCAACAGGCCGTCGACTGCCAGTCTGGCCAACCGTAGACAGCCCGCTGCACGGAGATTTGAGGAAGTTTGGCCACCAGCGCGTTGATGTTTTGGTTTGACGTCGCCTCTTCTTCGCGTTGACGTGTCCCGCGCTGGAGGATGCAGCCACTGTTAGAAGCTTCCTCGTCAGCTGCTAACACTTTTTTCAGGTTGTTCTAGCTACCTGTTCAGAGGTTTTTTATAAACAAATCTCAGTTTTCTGCTCAAAACGGCTCTTTCTAATTTTAAAATTGATTAGTCAAGGAAGGAAGATGTTGACTTCTATTTTGCGGCAACAGTTGATGATATTTATGTTACTTTACTGATTAATGAAAATGATTAGGCTCTTCAAGTTACAGTATAAAAGATTTCTTTCCTAATCTTTCTTTCGTTATTTACACTCTAATCAGGTAGGTACTTTACTTATGCGAACTTTCTTCAGTTTCTTCATATACTGTGAATATCTTCAGAGTTTCCTCGTTAATCACTAAAGTTGTGTGTGATTCTGTAAATCGGAGCTGTCCCTTTTTGAGCTGCCTCCAACCCAAGTTTCTATTGAGCACAGTGACTTTATTACAATTAACCCTTTAAACACAATTAGTTCCCCGAGTGCACCTATAAAATTCGTGATACCCAGCTCAGGTCCTTACTTTTTTGATCCAAGCTGTGTGCACATGTACGCTAAGCTACGTATAGCCCATTCTGATGGAACGGTCTGTCTGCGATGACAAATATGCTGTATACCCTGAAACAAACTTTCTGCACTCCATATTCAACCAGTTTGACATATATTTAAATCAGACCAACATATCGGCAGGCACGGGGTACTATCATCTACGAGCCTATCTGGAAAATGTTCTCAACTTTTCCAAAGAAGCGAAGGCTACCTTTTTAAGTGCCGAGGGATATTATCAAACTAAAGATGAAAGTAGTATAAAGGACAAATTTAAAAATCTAAAAAAAAAATATACGAGTGTTTTGGACGGTTGCACACAGATTTCACTTTCCAGGAGAAGTTGCTTGTCAACCGGGTGGATATGAAAATAAAGCTTACCCGTACGAGTCTTGAGATCTGCTTAAATCTGGATGCTGATCAAGAGGAGGGTGCAAAGCCCGTTGTGGTTCACATTATGGACACATACCTCCGCGTACGGCGAGTGAAATTAAGTTCACCAAAACAACTAGAAATTGAGAAAAATTTACTAAACGCTACAGTGAAATATCCTATTAACAGAGTGAAAATCAAACTATATACGGTTCCTGCAGGGTTGGCATCGAAGCAGATAGAAAACATTGCCCTGGGAAATCTTCCTAAAAGGATATTAATCGGTATGCAGGACCATGCTTCGGTGAATGGAAAATATAAAAAGAGTGCCTTTAAATTCGAGAATTTCGGACTTAAAAATATAACTATACGTTAATGGCACTGCTTTGGGTGGAACAATGGGTACGGACTATTCATCAGACGCTGTGTTACCTCTTTGTGCCAGAGCCTATAGTAATCTGACCCATATTGCAGGGGATTGTGATGAGCTTGGTAATGGGGTAAGGCAGAGGAGAATTCATTGATCAATTTAACCTTTATCCGTTGACATTTACACCTGACTTATCTGCTAGCGTAAATACCCATTTAACCCCACAGCAGAGCGGAAACATCTCAGTGCGGCTGGAATTCGCCAAGCCTATAGACGCTCCTATTAGTGTACTAGTATATCTCGAATCGCAAGCCCTAATAGAAGTAGATAGATTTAGGAGCGTTATCACTGACTTTTAAAATGGATGCTAATACACTTCAGAAAGTAATGGAACGAGTCACACGTTCCAAATTTATCGGAGTGTTTGCGAAGAATGAAACATTGAGTTTGCCAAGTACGCGAGAATGCGGTAGTCTTATTGTGAACACAGATGTCATCGGTAATGAAGGGATTCACTGGATCGCTGTCTATTTTAAAAATAGACAGCGCCTGTACTATTTTGATTCACTCGGTACTCAACCCTGGAGTGACCCTATTATTGTAAAATTTCTCGCTCAGTTACATATTCCCGAAGTTGTATGGAACCCATTTCGCATACAAGGATTTTAGTAATGTTTGCGGAATGTACTGCGTCTCATTTCTCACGCATATGTCATGTGATAAAGAATTTATAAATTTTTAAAATTTATTTGACCCGTGTCACACACGCCGAAACGATGAAATGGTATGCAGACAGATAAAAATCCGTTTTCCAATTGTACGTACTCGTTGTATAGTATAATGTTTTTGTTCGTATATTTGTAACGATATATTCTGTAGTTGGTTATTGTACTGATTTCTTTCATTTAATAAATTTTTGAAAATATATTGTCTTACCCCAAAAAGATCGAAAAACACTTACATTATTTCGGTGTGACATTGCTGACTGATCAGTATATCCTCCGTGTTCATGACACGAGATTCTTCAAAAGATTGTATAACACGTGTCAAATCCTCATCGGACCTTAAAGGAATAATGTTCATTCTTTTAAAACATATACAGAGTATACAGACAGATCCCCATTATATGAAGATATCTTTGGTTCATTTAAGAGGAATAACATTGATTACCATAAAAAATTTCGATTTTAGCATAATGGGTATGAGGTAAAACCAAATAACATTGATTGCCATAAAAAAAATTTCGATTTAGTCACTTACATTTCTATGGTAGTCCCTTGCGTCGGATTGTAAGGAGCGTCACTGCAAATATCTTCAACGGTTTGCGTTGGAAATAATTCATCACGGTCAATCGCGTTAAAAAGACTAATTGCGGTTAATGCTGCAGTGTCATTTTCTTCATACAAATCTGGGGAGACGTACAGGTCCATGGTGGAGGGAATGATTATTCACTGACGCGAAAATAGCTACTGTTACTCCAAACTGAAAAATATTCCCTTTTATATGTACAATCGCCAAGCTCCGCCCCAAAAGACCAGATGTTCGTAGTGATTGGCTGCCGGTGTAGCTGGGTGGAGCTATGATGTGTACCAATCCGCTATAACGGGTCCGGACGAGTAACATATATATAAAATCGTGTTTCTTGTGAATAAATTATAGACACTTGCATTTCTATGGTAGTCCCTTATATTATATTTTTATTTTTACTTACAAGTTATTAGTAATGTTTTCACAAATTCTTGTGTTAACATAATTTCAATTGTTAACTTATTTTATAATAAAGAAATTATAAATATAGTCTAATTATATTTTAAAAAAGGCATTCAGTTTCCACGTTAAACTGTGGGTCTAAGGCGGAGTGAAAACCTTTCTAATTCGGCGAGAAATTGCACTAGGGTACAACGAAAATTATTTGGTGATTCTTATAGAACTTTTGATACTGATTCCAAATATGGTTTCAGAATTTTTATATCACCCATAGTTTTCGAGAAAATAATATTTCCATTTACTCAGAGTTTCCCGCATCATTAGTCACTAATGTAGTCGAGAGGATATAAAGAAATATAGCCTAATTATATTTTTAAAAAAGCATTCAGTTTCCACGTTAAACTGTGGGTCTAAGGCGGAGTGAAAACCTTTCTAATTCGGCGAGAAATTGCACTAGGGTGCAACGAAAATTATTTGGTGATTCTTATAGAACTTTTGATACTGATTCCAAATATGGTTTCAGAATTTTATATCACCCATAGTTTTCGAGAAAATAATTTTTCATTTACTCAGAGTTTCCCGCATCATTAGTCACTAATGTAGTCGAGAGGATATAAAGAAATATAGCCTAATTATATTTTTAAAAAAGCATTCAGTTTCCACGTTAAAGTGTGGGTCTAAGGCGGAGTGAAAACTTTTCCAATTCGGCGAGAAATTGCACTAGGGTGCAACGAAAATTATTTGGTGATTCTTATAGAACTTTTGATACTGATTCCGGTTTCAGAATTTTTCTATCACCCATAGTTTTCGAGAAAATAATATTTCCATTTACTCAGAGTTTCCCTTGCTAATAACTCTCAGTAGCCGAATGACGTCACAAGTCGTACCTTTTCATTATAAATCGAGTAAAGCATTTAATTTTAAGAATGGTTTAATAGATTTTTTATAGTTTCCGGTTTTTGTTTTTACTTACATGTTATTAGTGTCATCCCTGCATGACATCAGTAAGTACGATACACTGCTAAACAAAGAGGTATGGTAGGGGTAAGTACAGTAGGTAATTTTACGGCCACATATTTTTTGGAAAAGTCGGAAATCACGCCCAACGATCCCTGACTGTCCGAAAGTTGATGACATGGGGAAATTGCTCTACAGCCTAACCTAGCGTACGCCTGACGTGGCAGAAGACTCACCCTGACTGATATAACATAATATGGGTATGGTTTTCGACTTTCTCAGAAATATGATACATGTTAGCCGCGGTATTCTTTACTGAACTTGATTGCTAATAACTCTCAGTAGCCGAATGACATCACAAGTCGTACCTTTTCATTATAAATGGAGTAAAGCATTTAATTTTAAGAATGGTTTAATAGATTTTTTATAGTTTCCGGTTTTTATTTTTACTTACGTTATTAGTAATTTTTCACAATTTTTTTACCTAAAAATGGCACGCTTCGGTTTGCCACCACTGGATTCCTTTATTTGAACAAAACTCTCGCTCTCTTTCTATATATATATATTTGTTAGTACTCTCATGTTTGCCTACCTTATTTCTTTCGCTGATTAATATTTATTAATGAGCAAAACTCTCTCTTTCTTTCTTTCTCTTCTCTCTCTCTCTCTCTCTCTCTCTCTCTCTCTCTCTCTATATATATATATATATATATATATACACACATATATTTATTAGTACTTTTAGGTTCGCTAAGAAAGGGAGTCAAGAGAGTTTTTGGCCGATGTGAATGCAAGAAAGGTAAAAATTATGGGCAGAAAAAAATCCTCTTGGGAGACGATTCGAACTGCCCTAGCTTCTGCCAGCCCTCGTGTGTGTGTGTGTGTGTGTGCACGAGTGGTTATTATATATATATATATATATACGGGTTTGGAGAATGACAAGCGTGTGTTTCATAAATTTCTCTTCATTTGGAGAGAAGGGAGACTTATCAGGGATTGAGTTTATTATATATACAAGTACAGATGGGTTGGGGGTTTGGGGGAATGAGGGAGGAGGGTCGAGGATATAAAGAAATATATCCTAATTATATTTTTAAAAGAACATTCGGTTTCAACGTTAAACTGTGGGTCTAAGTTACGCGTAAATATAAAATATTTTCATTGTAGAAATAATAATAATAATAATGATAATAACAATTGATGTGAAAGGTGATTGATTTAAGCGGTTAAGATGTAGTTATAAGAATATGACACCATACAAATTACGCGTAAATATAAAATATTTTCATTGTAGAAATAATAATAATATAAGAATTGATGTGAAAGGTGGTTTTTGTTCAAGTAGACGAAGAAAGGTTAACTCTCGCCCAGAAAATGGTCTCTAGGGGGACGATTCGAAATGACCTAGGAACACCTGCTGGTTGAGAGACCTTCCCCCCAATCCCTGATAAGTCTCCCTTCTCTCCAAATGAAAAGAAATTTATGTTTCAATTGATTAATTTCTTTAAATTTCGTTTTTTTTTCAATTTTCTTCGCAGGGGAATTTGTGTTTTGGCTAATTTCAACTTTTAAATGAATTGTTTCGTAATTTTCATTTCGTTTCGTGACTTAAATATTTATAATAAAAATTAAGTCTGTAAAAATTATTTATTTAATAAACAGAATTTAATTGGATTCATCTACCGTCATATATTGTGGTAAAGTCTCCCTTCTCCCCAAATGAAAAGAAATTTATGTTTCAATTGATTAATTTCTTTAAATTTCGTTTTTTCAATTTTCTTCGCAGGGGAATTTGTGTTTTGGCTAATTTCAACTTTTAAATGAATTGTTTCGTAATTTTCATTTCGTTTCGTGACTTAAATATTTATAATAAAAATTAATTGTGTAAAAATTATTTATTTAATAAACAGAATTTAATTGGATTCATCTACCGTCATATATTGTGGTACACTATTTAAATGGATGATTAATATATGGTTTTTGCTATCTGGAACACATGGCGCTATCTGGCAACTGAATACATGGCGCTATCTGGCAACTAAGCCAGAATAGAGGTTTATAAAAGATCGAGAGACGACTGACGGAGTCATTCAAGCTCGGCTCCCAGCCGAGCAAGGACCTCTGGTCCTTCTCTTTCTGGCCCTTTGGGAAAACCCCTTAGAGGCCGCTTAGGTTAGGTAAACGAAAATAACTTGGGGGAGAACTCCACCTCCAAGTTGCATGCCTTGCAATCAAAGGCAACTACTCTCTCTCTCTCTCTCTCTCTCTCCTTCAGGTGTACCCCTCTCCTCCTTTCTCTCCTCTTTTCTCTCCTTTCTGGCCCTTTGGGGGGAATAGCTTGGGGGAGAACTCCACCTCCAAGTTGCATGCCCCTTGCAACCCCAGTTGGCAACAAAGGCCAGTACTCTTTTTTTTCTTTTTTTTTCTTTTTTTTCTTTTTTCTTTATTTTTTTGCAACACCCCCACCCCCTTTGCAACACCCCAACCCCCTTTGCAACATTACGTAATCACTTGCAACATTCTTGCACTCTACCCTTTTGCGGCTATACTACTGACGGGGAGCAAACCAGGCACTTCAGCGCTATTTCCCGAAGTGAAATCAATCGGAGATCGCGAGGGCTTCAACTGCGCAAAAAGGATAGTTTATATACTGGTTCATACTCTACTTAAATCTTTTGTTAGCCACTTTGGACCTAACCAAGTGGACCTTGTGCAAAATCAAAATAATTTAAGACGTTATTCCGAGAAATATTTGAAACCCGTCAATGAATATTTGCCAAAGAATAGTCAGAAGGTCTAATTGGTTACTCGTAAAGTAGCTAACAAAAGATCTTAGTGTAGTTTGGAACAGCGTAAACTTGCGCTGTTGAGAATTTTCTCCAACAAAAAAAGGTACATGTGGACACATTGTATAAAAATACCCCGATTTTTACTCCAAGCCAAAATTCCACGTTGAGATGTAGGTCTGAGGTGAGGCAACAAGCGTAACCTTCGACAGAATGAACAATTCGGGCGGAAACAAAACCAAGATAACGAAGTAGTCGCTTCTCAGATACTGATTACCGATAGGTCATAATCACATTGACCGTTTTAATAATTTTTATACAGAGTGGCCACAAAATCCCTTTGCATTATAAACAAGGGCAACATGCAGATATACTGGAATTTCACTTCAAAGGGACTTTGTGGCCACTCTGTAAACTGAATATCATATTTGAAGAATTTATTTATTTTTCTCTCTTTACATCGTGATGGTTATTTTTTTTCTTATTTATGCAGGAGGTCATAGACAGGAGGAAAGATGGATTGAACAAGATTGTTTCAGAGTTGACCGGTTGAGTTGCAGTGACTATTTTGATCCGCACAATCGTTCTCAACTACGTAATCATTTATCTTTATTAAGAGTTTGAATAAATTAACGTTTAGCTTCGTTGGCTTTTTTTGTTATGTAATGGAATTAAAAGAGGTTAACCCACGTTGGTAGTTTGTCGTGATGTACGTTGTATTATAAACTAGCATCGCGTTAACTTAATTCCGTTCCAGTACTACGATTTTGTATTTGGTGGCGAGGTTTTTGGTTATCGCCTATTGGTACTTTATTTATTGTTAGTTAATTGCCGGCTGGAATAGGATTTTGGCACTAGTCTACAAATATTAATTAATTTTTCGATTTATTATTATTAGGGATAAGTATCCCCAATTTATTTTGGGATAAGGCAACCTCATTCCATTTTAATTTTTGTTGGGTCCAAGGAGAAGTTTTAATTAAAAAAGGTGAACCTCAGTCTTGGAAAATCTTTGAACCGTGTACTGAAGTTTTACCTTGAATGTATCATTCGGTCTAATTTATCTCCCTCGCACCATTCAGTTTAACGACTATTCCCGATAGTAAACCATAGGAGACAATAGTAATAATTATTTAATATTTTTACCAATAGTAATCTGCAAACCATAATATAGAGGGTTTGACGATAGTAAATAAACATCACGATGGTTGTCCTCAAGAACAAATGGCAAAGCTCATCAATGGAATGCCAGAACGTGTGTCACCTTCACATAATACAAAGGGGAAAGCAGCACGATTCTAAATATATTGATTCAATAAATCTACTATTATTTATTAAGTTTTATTATCAAATCAAAATCTATGGAAAAATCAAAGGTGTCTATTTACTTTTGTCAATCCTCTATAATACCTAATATATTCAATGGTTTTAGTCCGTGACCGGAAAATTCGCCGTAAACATTTTCGCCGTAAACATTTTCGCCGTAAGACAAATTCGCCGTAAGGACATTTCGCCGTAAATAAAATAAAATTAAAATTAAAAAAAAAGTTTAACTGAACCCTTATAATAGCCGGTGCTGGTTAAGTGTGCGGTCTACCTAGCTTCGAGCAGTCTACCACAATTAAAATTCTTTATACTGTACGGCATTGACGATTGGTTAGGTTAAGTCGTGATAGTTTGGTTAAATAAATTTCTTAAATAAATTCCTTATCTTACTTTGAAACTCACTGTACGGCATTGACGATTGGTTATGTTAAGTCGTGATAGTTTGGTTAAATAAATTTCTTAAATAAATTCCTTATCTTACTTTGAAACTCACTGTACGGCATTGACGATTGGTTAGGTTAAGTCGTGATAGTTTGGTTAAATAAATTTCTTAAATAATCATCCATTGATTATTTTTAAAAAATTTTACGGCGAAATGTCCTTACGGCGAATTTGTCTTACGGCGAAAATGTTTACGGCGAAAATGTTTACGGCGAATTTTCCTACGGCGAAAATGTTTGCGGCGAAATTTCCTAGAACCGTTTTAGTCGCAATATTGATCCTATAAAAAATTTGATTCCTCTCCTTCCTTTGGACCCCAATAGAGATTAAAAATATTACTAAGAATATACTGAAGATACTGATTTTGACACCTATCCCGTGGGAATAATGAAAGATGTACCTGATATTATTGGAGAGAACCAATCGTTAATACTGAAGAGGCGATTTACTTACGGTACATTTCCTCACGTTCTTTAGCCCTTTGAAGGCGGGTGTGTTTCTTTAAATAAAAAAAAAAGTATAGTTTTTATCGTTATTCAAAACTAAATATTTTAGTAACTTGTCGCTGAAATGATACACATTTTGGGTTCCTTTCCCGACAACTAAACCACAACAATGATTATGAAGAAGCATTTTATGGAAACGAGACATTGTAATACAGTTTATATTATTATTTCCGATGGGTCATTAACGTCCCTTCAGTCGTGAAAGGGTTGAAGTGTCCCCCCCCCTCCTACAGTTCCTCCCCCCCTTGTGTAAGTCTGGCCGTACGAACCCAACAAGAAATGGGACGTTTAGTAAATGTGATAAATGTTTTAGTGGTGTTTTTATAAACGTTTTTGGCACTTCCGAAGCGTTTCATTTGTTGCTGGGTTAAGATGGTTCTAGTTACACTCTCGTAGCTATGCTATCACCTTTTGCGAAAATCTTTGAAAAGGTTCAGATAGATTACACTAGTATGCATCAATTTTGCTGTCAAGGGTTTTGTAAGTGATTCTTATAGAGTTTTTCCTGCTGATTTTGATTCTGCAATCCGTTTTTCTCAATCAGCTCAGGTTATCCGGCTATGGCCTCATAAGTAAAATAGAATTTTTCGTGATTTTGTCAAAGCGGAATTGGAACAGTAACATCTATCATCACTTGTTTCACTTGTATAATATCTTTTTTTACTTTTCAGGCATATAGATAAAATATTTCATAATGAATAGAGCGTGTAAAAATGATCCCAATAGATTCTGCTACATATGTGGGACGGTTACCATGCCAAATAACCAGTCCCAAATCACTAAATTTGTGAAGACAACGTATAGAGCATACTTTGGAATTAAGCTAGGGGACCAGGACAAAAATTTCGCCCCTCATATGTGCTGCAAGACGTGCATTGAAAATTTGAGAAGATGGAGCAAAGGCAGAGCGAAATCTTTGCCTTTTGGAATTCCCATGATTTGGAGAGAAGGAAAGGATCACGTGACAGATTGCTATTTCTGCATGACAAACCTCCAAGGTGGGCTTATAAATTTATTTTTCTTAAATATTTTGAAATCCTCGTATGAAACTTGACATAATAATATTCACCATAATGTAATATTCACCATATATAGCATAATATTCACCATAATGGTAATCATACATTTACATATACATATTGTTATAGAAAATACATTTACACATACATATTGTTATACAAGTTACATTTACATATACAATGATTGTATATTTTCTTTCTTTTTCATTCATATTGTCCCCGAAGGGACAATATGAATGAAAAAGAAAGAAAATATACAGACTCCATCGACCTATTTCATATCTTACAGACCGCAGCCTTCCCTCACGAGCCGCCACTGTCTGAATGCTTCTTCTATTTCATATGCAAGTTTTATATCCATGTTTCTGTGTTTCTATTTTCAGGAGTTAACAAGAAGAATAAACACATTGTTGTATACCCTGACATTCCTTCTGCTATGAGACCTGTACCCCATAGTCCTGGAATTCCAATACCCGACCCACCTCAAACCCTGGACTTCGATGATTCTGATGATGAATCAATGACCAATGCCAATGACCAGTCCCAGTCGTATATACCTCAAAATACCGCTTCAAATGAGCCGAGGCCTCTCAACCAGGCCAAGCTTAATGATCTTACCAGGGATTTAGGACTTTCCAAATTAGCTGCCGAGATCTTGGGCTCACGACTTCGAGAGGACAACTTGCTGGCTCCGGGAACAACATTCTCCTGGTATAGGAAACGAGAGGAAGAATTCCGCAAGTTTTTTGCAGTGCACGAAAATACCTCTTCCTTAGTGTACTGCTGCAATGTTGAGGGGCAAATCGAATCCTTGGGCCTACCATATAACGCATCAGAATGGAGGCTATTTATAGACTCGTCTAAACGAAGTTTGAAAGCAGTACTTCTCAACATTGGGAATAGGGTTGCATCAGTCCCTGTAGCACATTCCGTACAACTTACTGAGAGCTACGATAACATGAAAATTTTACTGGATGCTCTCGTATACGACCAACATAACTGGAGGATCTGTGGAGATTTGAAGGTAATACTAATATCATAAGTAAACTATTGCTATTGACTATGTTGTTTTTCCAAAGGTTATTTGAGAGCGTATAAGAACACTTAACTTCCCCACAGAAGCGATACAGTCCAATGCATAGATTTTTTATCTGATAGAACAAATTCTCTAAATTCTTTAAATATTTTCATTTTTTTTCAGATTGTGGCATTTGTATTGGGAATGCAAGGGGGATATACGAAATACCCATGTTTCCTCTGCAAATGGGATAGCCGAGCGGATGAGAAGCACTATGCACAGCGTGAATGAGCATCCAGAGAGAATTTTGAACCTGGGTCGCATAATGTCGTTTCAGTGCCCCTTGTACCACCAACAAAAATTTTGCTCCCACCACTTCATATTAAGCTGGGCTTGATGAAAAATTTCATCAAATCAATGAATAAGGAGGGTTCAGCATTCCGATATCTCGAGAGTAAATTTCCTCATATATCTGATGCTAAACTAAATGCTGGGATTTTTGATGGTCCTCAAATTCGAACTTTGATCAAGGATACTCAGTTCGAAAACGCAATACTCCAACTGAGAATAATGTCTGGCAGGCATTCAAATCAGTTGTCACTGATTTTCTTGGCAAGCGTAGAAGTCCAGAATACGAGTCCGTTGTCGAAAACTTGATGGAAGGTTTCAAAGCTCATGGGTCGCGCATGTCCATAAAAATGCACTTTTTGTGGTCCCACTTGGACTATTTTCCTGAAAATTGCGGGGATTATAGTGAGGAACAGGGTGAACGATTTCACCAAGATATCAAAATAATGGAAGAGAGGTACCAGGGAAACTGGGATATCAATATGCTGGCGGACTATTGCTGGTGTTTGAAGCGAGACGTGCCCGAAGAAAAACACAGACGGAAAGCCAAAAAAACTTCATTCCTTCCTCAATAAACTTTTTTCCATATTCATTGTATGAATAAAAGTATTTATTCACACAATGTTTTCATTTTTCACGAGTGTTCTTATAATATTACTCGTATCTACAGTGTTTAAGCTAAAAAAATCAATAAATTTGGAGATAAAATTGGACTTATAATAAATGGCCAATAGAGAAAAAACCTGACCTGATTGAGGAAAACCAATGTCATTTTCGAATTCAGCATGGTCGAACTATATAATATGAGTTGAAAAAACCCTCACAGCAGACAAAACAATTTCATGCATACCAGTGTTATAGAGTTAATTTTACCAAAACTTGCTCTTTTGTTCCGAGTATATATATATATATATATATATATATATATATATATATATATATATTATATTAGTGGTGGACCTGATATCCGCATCATTTTTAACATCCGCATCCGCACTTCTGACTGCGGATGTTATGCGGATATTACCTCTAATAAATTATGCAATTTACAATTAAATTAGCTTATAAAGTAGCTTATAAGGCCTAGTCATGCACATTTCATGTAAAGTATTAATTATTTATTAATGAACAAACAAATATATAAACCTCAAAATATAAATAGGTGGTAACACAGAAAATTGAATGAAACTTGTTTCATTGAATTTTCTGTGGCTGAAACTCTTGAGAAAGTTATTATTTTTATCATAATGAAAACATTAATATTAATTTCAATTCTTATGCATTGCCTGCCATTATAGTAATATCACGAAATTTGAAAAATTGTCATATATTCATAATTCTATATTGATAGATTAACTAAATACCCGCATCCGCGGATATTGAAATTAAAGATCCGCATCCGCAGATGTTGAAAAACTGACATCTGGTCCACAACTAATATATATGCGTCTCGGTGGTGTAGTGGTTAGCGTCGCTGACTACGAATCCATCGACCCCGGGATCGAGACACGGTGACGGCAGGCGGCGCGCAGCAAAACCCAGCTGTTCATCCTTCCACACGATAAAGAAAGTGATTGGTAGATAAATGGGTACCCTGTGTAGCCTAGTGGTTAAGACGCTGGGCTGCTGGTAGGGCGTGGTTCGGATTCCACGTCAAACTGTAGGTCTAAGGTGGAGTGAAAAGCTTGACCTTCGTCAGAATGAACAATTCGGGGGGAAGCAAACCAAAGGTTATATATAATAAACGTCTCTAAGGACTTTGATACCAAAGGAGAACAAAATATTTCCGATTATAGTTGATTTTTTTTTTTCCCGAAACTACCTTCATGACCTCTCAGAACAGAATCTGGAGCAGTAAGATATTTTCCAGACTGCTATTTCGGCCCTTTAATGGACTCGTTGACTCTTCAATGTCATTCCCTTTCTCGTGTTTTATTTAACCAAAATTTCTGTATATCGAAAGGCCTATTCCTTTGGATTTCCATCCGTGTTCCAATGAATACCAGGTGCAGTCAATAAATGCTCGGAATTGTTTCATTAAGAAAGTCACTAAATTCCGCGCATTTATTGACTGCACCTCGTATACGTCCGTTTCAAAAAACCTCTCCCAAGGGAGCTTATTTGAAATGTCAAAAAAATGTATAATAATCACTTAAAATAGCCAGAAACTGGCACAGCGCTCAGGCTAATGAATGCGGGCCCATTGCTCTAACTCGTGTATTATTATTATTACTAACATCTGGGTTCGAACCCCCGACCTTAGCATATTCACTTCGCTTATAGGAAAAAGGTGTTTCCCACTGAGCTCCGGACGCTGGCAAAAACTAAGTTTTTTTTTAACCAATACCCATTTCATCATCAAGATCAAAACATCGACACACTAAAACCTAACTAAACCTAACCTAACCTAACCTGTCGATAGAATGTAAAGTCGATCAAATGTGGTAAGATTGTATTTTTTAATTCATAGATACTCTCTTGACCAGTAACTTATCAAAATTGAATTTTTGCATACATTAAAAATCATATTTTTTTTAACTTTAACTTAAAACTTAAAATTTGTTAATCAACCAATAAATCCGTGTGTGCCTTTCGTTTATTGATAAATGTAGATTGAAATGTTGACAATGAATTGTAGTTAAAATTAAAATTGAAAAGTGGATTTAACTTAAAAAATTAAAAAAATTCTTTGAAATATATTTTTCATATATTAAACAAAATATGACGAGACATAAGGAATACTAAATTCAAATTATAATTTAAAATTTAATTATAAAGTATGTAACAACAAAAGTTTTTTCTTATTTACATTTGTAAACATACTTTTGGAGCTTCGCTGTTATATGAATTTTAAAATCTAATTTCAAGAGTGTAAAACTTTTAGATTACGTCACAACTTCAAACAACTCTAATATAATTTTTAAGAACATATTTTTAAAGTATTTCCGGGTGGGGCCAGCCCCCGTTGCTCAGTGGGTAATACCATTTCCTTACGAGCGAAGCGTTGACACTGAGCTCGAGGATTCGACGCCCGATAGTGTTGGTTAATAATATAAGAATTATTGCAATAGGACGCATTAGTTGGTCTGAGCGCTGTGCCACTGGCTCTCCTTACTGATTATCATCTCAGAGAGGAAAAAATATGAATTTTATAATTTTTCTTTCATCTTTTAAAATTTTTCCTAATCGTTAATTGTGAGTGCCATTCTGTGGCATCAGGCATCAAGGTGCCACATGGACTGTAAATGAAGTGGAAATGTAGTAAGACATAACACGAACGAATTTCAACATTCAATAGACCTTTTTATCTTCCTTTCAGAACCTCAAGGATCCGTACCCCCTCGTATAAGTGAAAGAGCACCGCGCATTACGTCTGAAGCCGGAAATGATGTCATGCTCCCGTGCGTCGCTCAAGGTCATCCTCCTCCGCAGTACAAGTTAGTTCCTAATCAAACTTCTTTGTGTGTGTGTGTGCGCGTGCGTTTTTGGCTGCCTTACGAAACCACGACAATCTTTAGGATACGCGCCGAGCTCATCGCGACATTATCATGCGTTTAGCGACATTAGCTGTGTTGCCATAGATTCAGAAAAAAAGGGATATAAGGAAGGTTAGGTTAGGTTCATTAAGTTATTTAGATGAGATTAAATATTCTCTTGCGCAGTTGAAAATGTTGCGGTTTTACACAGCAGCCACAGCGCGGGAGAGGGTCGGGGGAAGACAAATATCAAGCAATAATAACGGCAAAGGTCGTGTGACGGAGGGGACCTGCAGCTTTACGTGAGATTCGAGCCATCTATGGGTCTCTATATCATCTGAATGCAGAGGATAGCCACCCATAGTTTAATTTCGGTGATATAACGGAAAGCGTTGTTCTGACGTGACCACGATGTAGTTCTACAGATATTAACCCTTTCTGTCCCAAATTATTGTTTTGAGCTAAAAAAAAATTTATTAACACTGAAAAATGTTAAAAATAGGTATGGAAACATAAACGAAACTTTGTTTAGAAATTTATTTAATTAATTACACTAGAAATTATATGATTCCATTGACGCTATCAAGTAATAAGAGAAACTAACATAACTTTGGTACTTTGAATGAAACAAATAAAAGCAATATTTGTCCTTTACTAAACACAACGGTAGACCCATACTACTTCGAATGGAATGCATTAAAACAGTTTTTGTCCTTTATTAAACATAATGGTACATCACACTTTCTGCATTTTAGACGAGAGTAGCCCTTCATACAGTTTCTGCAGCTCTTTTTGGGTTCTAAATGCTCAGGCCAATGTCCAAAAAACTGCCAGATATTGCTATACAGTTAATTGTTATATTCAAATGCCATAAGGCATCATTGAAGCTAATCTGAGGGAATTACGCGTACTTTTTTTGATGATGCCACATGGTAGTCGCTGGGACAGAAAAGCTTAATATGGTCCATGTAGTTATATTTAGTGGGCTAACGCCATATGATCGACGTAACATAAAATCGACAAGTTATTGTGGAGTTAGGTTAGGTTAAGTTAGTTTTTTTGCCTGTCGGTGTTATATCTCGTCGATCAAATGAGTATTTTCCCTTGTTGGTATTTTGTAAACAAACCATTTTAATTTTGTGAATCAAGCCACACTTCAGTTTTATCGTCTTAATAATAGTCTTTTGCAGCGATTCCCAACTCGTGGTACGCAACAGGGTTTTAATCCTAAAAGGACGACGCTACATATTGGTAACCTTTTAAATTACACGCATTCATAACTTAACGCTACAAACAATTCCGGCGTTAAAGGATTAATATGAATCTTACTAATTGCTAATTACTTCTTTGATAATGTATATCTAAAAAGTAAATATTAGTTGTAGATGAATAACCCTCAACCTTTCCAACTGTGATTCATAAAAAAGTATATGCTTGTACGTCGATCTAACAAAGTTGGGAATCCTGCTTGAAAGCAATTTAATATCTAAATTTCCCTTTCAGCATTCTCATATATGTATAATAATAATGATAATGATGATGATAATGATGATAACGAGCTTTAGTTCTGAAAGAGCCTATGTCTTGGCCACATTGCAACACTGCTTCCCGTTTCATCAGCGAAGTTAAGTGACATTCGGTTTCTGCAGTAGTTTGATGGGTGACCGTCTTCTTCGTTCAAATTAGATGATGTAACCACCCGTGGTTCACATTCCCTGCTAAATCTTCCAATTAATAACGACCGTGTCTAGCTATAAATTTCGCTTATTATAGAATTTTAAATTCTGAACGGACTGGCAATAAATCCAGTAACTTCAAAAAGTCCAAAGTATACACAGGAGCTGTAAAGAAATGAACGTGTATCTAAATTACTTTCCTCATATAGGAAAGTATCACGAGGAACTATTATTATTATTATTATTATTATTATTATTATTATTATTATTTGTACCATTGTTTACCAAAATCGGGATACACCTCAGCCGTTTGTACTGGAGGTGTGGGCCAGTGTATCAAGACTTTTGTTACAGACTATATATGGGGCCCTTCTAGGAAGAAGTGGCTAAGCGACAGAAGTAAAAAACATTCGAAAATGCAGTTAAAATTGTACCAAATTTGAACTTTTGAAGATATTTCGACAAAATATTTCCAAAAGTTCAAAAGTTATTCCACTTTCAAATTTAGTACAAGTTTAATCACGTTTTGTGGCGTCTTTTACTTTTGCCGCTTCGCCACTTCTTCCAAGGAGGGGCCTCATATGTTTGAACATTAATAATAATAACAAGTAACTTGTGCCCAGAATACCCAATTAACAACGGCAGATTCGTGTCTTAACTCTCAACGTCTGTCCTCAGTTGGTATCATAGTTCCACGCCCATCCACCCCTCAGAGCGGGCTTGGGTGGTGGGCGGCTCCCTAGTGTTGGTGGGCGTAGGGGCTGATGACGCGGGAGAGTACCACTGCGTAGCCAACAACAGCGCTGGGTCATCCAGGTACACCACCCACCTGGCGGTCTCTACCCCTCTCTCCGTTCAGGTAAGAAAAGTGACGTTTTTTGATGTTACGTGGAAGAACCTTTTTATTGATGAAGCAGTCGCTTTTTATCACCTCCTTCCCCCTTTCGTCTCCCATCAGGTGAGCCCGGGTAAAGCGGAAGTAGACTCTGGAAAAAACCTCGAGCTTCGATGCCACGTTTCGGGTCACCCCATTGACTCCATCACCTGGTACAAGGACGGACGCATTCTCAGGTAGGACGAGAGACTGGTTGTTTATAGTAGAAGAAAAAACATTGATTGTTTATCTTAAAAGCAAAAAGTATATTCATTCTTACTGAAAGACCTTCGCCGCGCCATCTGTTGACGTTTGGTAAAGTTTTTACAATAGATAGGGTGGATGGGTACCCACCGACCATTAACTTTGCCTTTCTCACTTTAATTACATGTTGGTATTAAAACTTTTTGTAACTCTTTTTATATAAAACTCGAAAGAATCTTTATCAATATCATACGAATGATATTGGTTGTGGCTGCTCAGAGGAACTGGAAATTGCTAATCGTTCTCTACTTTGAGTCCACATTTTTAACTGAAGGGTAACTTGTACATTTGAAATAGTGAGCACGATAAAATGAGATACGTTAAAAGCTGCGTTTGAGAGGAATTTTTTTTGGTTTCTCGGATGGTGTAGTGTAGTGTAGTGGGTAACGTACTCGGGACGTGGTCCGAAGGACAAACCTTTTTTCTATATTTCACATTACTTCAGTCTGGATATTTACCTCGACTACTTTCCTTAGAAATGAACTGTGTTCGACTCCTCTGCAGCATCCCGCTCCATTTGGGGGATTTGATGAAGGAGAAAGTTGCTTTTAACGCATGACTGGTTATGGTCTTTGCACAGGAACGTGTCGAGTTGGTATTTGAAAGTATTTAGGTTACTGTGCTGGACTGCTGGAGGTTCCTCAGTTCTTTTGTCAGCACGTTGAATGGTGTTGGGTTTAGATTTCTGGGTATTTTCCAACTTTGTTTTCATGGCATTCTGTCCCACCGAAGCTGAGAAAGTACAGAATGTACGTGTTTTCTCATTCCACTGTGCCTTTATTTTATTTCTAAAGTTTGGGACATATCCTGCCAGTATTTCCATATGTACGAGAGCCACTCAATATACTTCGCCCCACCTTTATTTTTTCTTTCCAAGTTTCCAGGCCTTTATTCCTTGCTGGTAAAAGTCCGCTGGGTTCCGCTGGAGCCACCTCTTAATCTCCTCAACAACATCATCGTCACTCTGAAACTTTCTTCCACGAAGAGCATCCTTAATTGGCCCAAACAAATGGAAGTCTGAAGGTGCCAGATCCGGGCTGAGTGGAGGGTGGGGTAACACAGTCAAGCGCATTTTTGTGATGGCTTCTCTTGTTTGCAAACTGTTGTGTGGTCTTGCGTTATCGTGCAAAAGAAGGACGTCTTCCAGTTTTCTCTCCGGTCGAACTCGCTTTATACGTCTCTGGAGTCTGTATGGTAGCAATATATGCCTCAGAGTTGATTATTTGTCCTTTCTTCATAATGTCCACCAGGATCACCCCTTTCATGTCCCAGAAGATGGTAGCTATAACTTTTCCTGCAGAGGGAGCCATTTTGAACTTTTTCTCGCGTGGGGAGTCTGCGTGATGCCACTCCATGGATTGGCGTTTTGTTTCAGGTTCAAAGTGGTGTACCCAAGTCTCATCCCCAGTCACAGTTCGTGAAAGGAAGTCATCCCCTTCTGTCTCGTATCAAACCAACGACTCAGAAACAATTTCGTTTCTTTGGGCTTTGTGATCTTCAGTCAGTTGGCCAGGAACACACTTTTGAGTATCCCAGTTGCTGAATTATCGTATTCACACTTCCTTCACTAATTCCTAGCTCCAGCTCCGATTTGATCGAATGATGCTGTTAGCACGTTGCACAGTGTGAGATGTCACAGCCGATGCCGGGCGACCGCTGCGTGGCTCATCATCGAGGCTGGCTCTCCCTCTCTCCGATGATCTCACACGTTTAGACCAGCATCCCACTGTACTTCGATTAACAACAGCATCTCCGTAAACGTTTTGTAGACATTTTTTAATATTTCCAACTGTTTCCTTCTCTGCGGTTAAGAACTCGATAACAGCTCTCTGTTTACGACGCACATCACTGTCAGACGCCATTTTCGAAACTGCGTTAACCATCGGTTTTATACAAGTGCGTTTAAAAGCGGTTTTATACAAGGAGGGGAGGTTCAAACTGGAAAAATCTGGTTATGTGAAGCGCAGAAAGTTCAAACTTACTGCCCAAAAGACATTTCAGCCCCATGGTCTCTTATTTAGCTAAGAAAAAAGGGTGGGAAAAAATATATTGAGTGCCCCTAGTACATTATTGTTTATCGCAGTGATGCACAAACCCTGGCCCGCAGGCCAAATGTGTCCCCCACGGGTCTTTTCAATTCAATGAAAAAGTTAGAATATAAAAGTGACCCAATTTATGACTTAGATGGAAAGTAAGTAGGCTAATACATTTAGTTATTTTCTTCGCTTGGCCCTCACATCAAAAAAGTTTGTGCACCACTGGTTTATCGTTCGCGTCTTTTTTAAACTTTGACTATTGTGCACGAGAGGTACATAGCGCAAATACACGCATTGAAAATTACATTTTGAGCGTACGAGGGAGGTATTTGATTATACCCAGTGTCTATGGATTTGGGGGAGGGTTGAACTATTCATTCATGGAAAAATCGCAAATTTGGCACTGTGGCGACGCCTCATATATATATATAGATGGTATTCATTTCGATAAAATATTTTGATAATTAAAATAGTTATCTCTTTTTATTGAAAAATATGTAAAATATGATGTTCCGAATTATAAGAAAGTATTCTATTTACAGATCTAAATGGTGAAAATGGGTAAGAAGAAGGATTTAACATTAACTGAGAAAAGAAAAATAGTCAAGTTACTCGCTGAAAATATAAAATCTATTGAAATTGCGAAGCAGTTTGGCAGAGCTTATCGAACTGTAAACAAGTTTGGAGCGGAGGGTACCAAACTGAGGCAGCGAAGTGATAAAGGAGCTATAGAAAAGTGACAAGGCGGCAGATATCTGTAATCAAGCGCAAATTGCAAAGCATCCATTGTCCTCAAGTAAAGAGGTTTTTGAGCAGGCTGGCATACATAATGTACCAAGAACATCTCGATGTGGAATCCTCCAAACAATTGGCAAGACGTGTAAACCTACGATTCAGTCACCATTAACACCCAGGTACAAGAAGCAGCGTGTTGAATGGGCGCGTCAGTACGTGAAAACAGATTTTAATACTGTATTGTTAACCGATGAATGAAAAGCAACCCTTGAGAGATCTGATGGTTGGTCAAGAAGATGGATTGCTAAGGGTCATTAGGTCAATCTCTACCATGGAATGAAGTTTTCTTTTAGAAAGTTTGTGTAAGACTGGGCATTCATTTTTATACCATCAGGCACTTTGCATGGGACAGCTACTTCATTGCCTATCAATCCTGCCCAAAACATGACACTACCTCCACCTGGTTGGCGTCTTAATCTCGATGGTAGAAATTGGCTCTCAGCAATCCATCTTCTTGACCAAACATCAAGTCCGTCAAGGGTTGCTTTTCATTCATCGGTGAACAATACAGTATTAAAATCTGTTTTCAGAACTGACGTGCCCATTCAACACGCTGCTTCTTGTGCCTGGGTGTTGATGGTTGTTGAATTGTAGGTTTACACGTCTTGCCAATTGTTTGGAGGATTCCACATCGAGATGTTCTTGGTGCATTATGTATGCCAGCCTGCTCAAAAACCTCTTTACTTGAGGACAATGGATGCTTTGCAATTTGCGCTTGATTACAGATATCTGCCGCCTTGTCACTTTTCTTATAGCTCCTTTATCACTTCGCTGCCTCAGTTTGGTACCCTCCGCTACAAACTTGTTTACAGTTCGATAAGCCCTGCCAAACTGCTTCGCAATTTCAATAGATTTTATATTTTCAGCGAGTAACTTGACTATTTCTCTTTTCTCAGTTAATGTTAAATCCTTCTTCTTACCCATTTTCACCATTTAGATCCGTAAATAGAATACTTGCTTAATAATTCTGAACACAATATTTTACATATTTTTTAATAAAATGAGATAATTATTTTAATTATCAAAAATATTTTATCGAAATGAATACCATCAATGCTGCTATATATAGTGATTATTTGCTACAAATTTCATTGAAATCGGGGAAGAACTTTTGAAACATTGGAGAAATTGTAATCTGCTTAATAATTTGGAACGCAGTATATATATATATATATATAATATATATATATATATATATATATATATATAAATATATATATATATAAACTGCAATGACCGCGCAGTATATTAACGTATAGAAACGACGTAAGTATAGAGGTGTTCTGCACACGAGGAAAAGAAATAACAAACATGAAAAATAAGGCACCCGCCCGGGAATCGAACCCAGGATCTTCCAATTGCCGGTCAGACGTGCTAACCACTACACCACGGAGCCACGATAGTCAGAAGTTGTAATTCTCCTACATAGGGCAGAAACCAATGCCTTGAGAGGGCACCCTCGCAAATCGTGAATATGTACATTTAACTGCAATGACCGCGCAGTATATTAACGTATAGAAACGACGTAAGTATAGAGGAGTGTTTCTGCACACGAGGAAGAGAAATAACAAACAGTTAAATGTACATATTCACGATTTGCGAGGGTGCCCTCTCAAGGCATTGGTTTCTGCCCTATGTTGGAGAATTACAACTTCTGACTATCGTGGCTCCGTGGTGTAGTGGTTAGCACGTCTGACCGGCAATTGGAAGATCCTGGGTTCGATTCCCGGGCGGGTGCCTTATTTTTCACTTGTTTGTTATTTCTCTTCCTCGTGTGCAGAACACTCCTCTATACTTACGTCGTTTCTATACGTTAATATACTGCGCGGTCATTGCAGTTAAATGTACATATTCACGATTTGCGAGGGTGCCCTCTCAAGGCATTGGTTTCTGCCCTATGTAGGAGAATTACAACTTCTGACTATCGTGGCTCTGTGGTGTAGTGGTTAGCACGTCTGACCGGCAATTGGAAGATCCTGGGTTCGATTCCCGGGCGGGTGCCTTATTTTTCATTTGTTTGTTATTTCTCTTCCTCGTGTGCAGAACACTCCTCTATACTTACGTCGTTTCTATACATATATATATATATATATATATATATATAAACTCAGGGGACCATTCTGAGTTCATTCCCATATATATATATATATATACAGGGTGTCTCATAAGTCCGGCATCATAGGCGAAATTAATATTTTTCTATTTCTACAAACCATAATTCATATTTTTCTCTTTCTACAGGCCATAATGTCTGTGAGCAAGGAAGAACGAATCCACATAATTCTACTCATAGGAAGTCGGAGTCAAAGAGACTTTGCAACAAGTCTACTAACACAACTCTGTGTTGTTGGCTCGCGGTCTGGATGCAGTTTGTTAAATTCAGCAGCGGCCTCTCTTTGACTCCGATTTCTTATGAGTAGAATTATCTGGATTCGTTCTTCCTTGCTCACAGACATTATGGCCTGTAGAAAGAGAAAAATATGAATTATGGTTTGTAGAAATAGAAAATATGAATTTCTCCTATGATGCCGGACTTATGGGACAACCTGTATATATATATATATATATATATATATATATATATATACACACACGCAAGGTGTCCCATAAGTCCGGCATCATAGGAAAAAAAATTTAAAAAGGCAAAACAAAAGCTTTTATTTACAGAACTTGCTCAATATGTCCACCATTGTTTTCAATACACAAATTCAGACGTGATACCCAGTCAGCAAGCACACGGTGAATGATGTCAGGAGTAATGGTGTTACATGCCCCAATAATGCGCTGCCGCAAATGTTCAACACTCCTAATTTTCTCTGCGTATACCAGCGCTTTCAAGTGGCCTCAGAGATAAAAATCTAGTGGCGTGAGATCCGGGCTTCTAGCTGGCCATTCCACAGGCCCTCGACGTCCTATCCAATGACCAGGGAATTGTTGGTACAGGTATTCCCTTACTTGGGTGCTGTAATGTGCAGGAGCGCCGTCTTGCTGGAACCATGTTGGGAAATTTCCTTCTTCGTTCAAGACACTGGGAAATGCTTCTTCCTTGAGCATACGTAGGTAGGTGCCTCCAGTGACATGTTCATCGAAAAAGAGGGGGCCTATGATGCGATCCTTCCAAATGCCACACCATACCATCACCCGAGATGCACCTTGTTCCTTTGAAGAGGTATACCAGTGAGGGTTGTTTTGAGACCAGTAGCGGGTGTTCTGTCGATTTACCTCACCATTTCCATAAAAAACAGCCTCGTCACTGAACAGAATGGTGGACGGGAAATTGGCATCCCGAGCATAAGAAAAATATGAATTACACTGGTATGCATATGAAATTTTTTTGTCTGCTGTGAGTGTTTTTTTCAACTCATATTATATAATTCGACCATGCTAAATTCGAAAATGACATTGGTTTTCCTCAATCAGGTCAGGTTTTTTCTCTATTGGCCATTTATTATAAGTCCAATTTTATCCCCAAATTTATTGATTTTTTTAGCTTAAACACTGTACAGATACGAGTAATATTATAAGAACACTCGTGAAAAATGAAAACATTGTGTGAATAAATACTTTTATTCATACAATGAATATGGAAAAAAGTTTATTGAGGAAGGAATGAAGTTTTTTTTGCTTTCCGTCTGTGTTTTTCTTCGGGCACGTCTCGCTTCAAACACCAGCAATAGTCCGCCAGCATATTGATATCCCAGTTTCCCTGGTACCTCTCTTCCATTATTTTGATATCTTGGTGAAATCGTTCACCCTGTTCCTCACTATAATCCCCGCAATTTTCAGGAAAATAGTCCAAGTGGGACCACAAAAAGTGCATTTTTATGGACATGCGCGACCCATGAGCTTTGAAAGCTTCCATCAAGTTTTCGACAACGGACTCGTATTCTGGACTTCTACGCTTGCCAAGAAAATCATTGACAACTGATTTGAATGCCTGCCAGGCATTCTTCTCAGTTGGAGTCATTGCGTTTTCGAACTGAGTATCCTTGATCAAAGTTCGAATTTGAGGACCATCAAAAACCCCAGCATTTAGTTTAGCATCAGATATATGAGGAAATTTACTCTCGAGATATCGGAATGCTGAACCCTCCTTATTCATTGATTTGATGAAATTTTTCATCAAGCCCAGCTTAATATGAAGTGGTGGGAGCAAAATTTTTGTTGGTGGTACAAGGGGCACTGAAACGACATTATGCGACCCAGGTTCAAAATTCTCTCTGGATGCCCATTCACGCTGTGCATAGTGCTTCTCATCCGCTCGGCTATCCCATTTGCAGAGGAAACATGGGTATTTCGTGTATCCCCCTTGCATTCCCAATACAAATGCCACAATCTGAAAAAAAAAGAAAATATTTAAAGAATTTAGAGAATTTGTTCTATCAGATAAAAAAATCTATGCATTGGACTGTATCACTTCTGTGGGGAAGTTAAGTGTTCTTATACGCTCTCAAATAACCTTTGGAAAAACAACATAGTCAATAGCAATAGTTTACTTATGATATTAGTATTACCTTCAAATCTCCACAGATCCTCCAGTTATGTTGGTCGTATACGAGAGCATCCAGTAAAATTTTCATGTTATCGTAGCTCTCACTAAGTTGTACGGAATGTGCTACAGGGACTGATGCAACCCTATTCCCAATGTTGAGAAGTACTGCTTTCATACTTCGTTTGGACGAGTCTATAAATAGCCTCCATTCTGATGCGTTATATGGCAGGCCCAAGGATTCGATTAGCCCCTCAACATTGCAGCAGTACACTAAGGAAGAGGTATTTTCGTGCACTGCAAAAAACTTGCGGAATTCTTCCTCTCGTTTCCTATACCAGGAGAATGTTGTTCCCGGAGCCAGCAAGTTGTCCTCTCGAAGTCGTAAGCCCAAGATCTCGGCAGCTAATTTGGAAAGTCCTAAATCCCTAATAAGATCATTAAGTTTGGCCTGGTTGAGAGGCCTCGGCTCATTTGAAGCGGTATTTTGAGGTATATACGACTGGGACTGGTCATTGGCATTGGTCATTGATTCATCATCAGAATCATCGAAGTCCAGGGTTTGAGGTGGGTCGGGTATTGGAATTCCAGGACCATGGGGTACAGGTCTCATAGCAGAAGGAATGTCAGGGTATACAACAATGTGTTTATTCTTCTTGTTAACTCCTGAAAATAGAAACACAGAAACATGGATATAAAACTTGCATATGAAATAGAAGAAGCATTCAGAAAGTGGCGGCTCGTGAGGGAAGGCTGCGGTCTGTAAGATATGAAATAGGTCGATGGAGTCTGTATATTTTCTTTCTTTTTCATTCATATTGTCCCTTCGGGAACAATATGAATGAAAAAGAAAGAAAATATACAATCATTGTATATGTAAATGTAACTTGTATAACAATATGTATGTGTAAATGTATTTTCTATAACAATATGTATATGTAAATGTATGATTACCATTATGGTGAATATTATGCTATATATGGTGAATATTACATTATGGTGAATATTATGCTATATATGGTGAATATTACATTATGGTGAATATTATGTCAAGTTTCATGCGAGGATTTCAAAATATTTAAGAAAAATAAATTTATAAGCCCACCTTGGAGGTTTGTCATGCAGAAATAGCAATCTGTCACGTGATCCTTTCCTTCTCTCCAAATCATGGGAATTCCAAAAGGCAAAGATTTCGCTCTGTCTTTGCTCCATCTTCTCAAATTTTCAATGCACGTCTTGCAGCACATATGAGGGGCGAAATTTTTGTCCTGGTCCCCTAGCTTAATTCCAAAGTATGCTCTATACATTGTCTTCACAAATTTAGTGATTTGGGACTGGTTATTTGGCATGGTAACCGTCCCACATATGTAGCAGAATCTATTGGGATCATTTTTACACGCTCTATTCATTCTGAAATATTTTATCTATATGCCTGAAAAGTAAAAAAAGATATTATACAAGTGAAACAAGTGATGATAGATGTTACTGTTCCAATTCCGCTTTGACAAAATCACGAAAAATTCTATTTTACTTATGAGGCCATAGCCGGATAACCTGAGCTGATTGAGAAAAACGGATTGCGTATTCGAAATCAGCAGGAAAAACTATAAGAATCACTTACAAAACCCTTGACAGCAAAATTGATGCATACCAGTGTTATGATTTGTAGAAATAGAAAAATATGTATTTCTCCATTTCGCGAAGGTCAAGCTTGTCGCCCCTCCTGTCGAGTTGGCCTGGTGAAGTAGTGAGTTGGTTTCTTGTGCTCGCCACCTCACATAGCCAGGTATGCCCGGCTCATCGGGGATTGTTCTGAGCCATGCGTCTAATCTTCTTTTGAAGATGTCCACTGCAACTCTCTTCGTGTTTCTTAGGTCTTTGAGCAGCTGATTAAACAGTTTTGGTCCTCTCACAACAAAACTATTTTCTGTCAGGGTTAAGGATGTTCCCTGTCTCGCCTTTAATTTGGGAACACGACAGTCTTCCTTTTCTACTTTCCACCGTTGTTTGGTGAGTTACAGGGTTCAGAGTAAGATTAGGGACTAGTTTCTCCATTATTTTCCAAGTGTAAATAATGGTGTCTCTCTCTCTCTCTTCTGCTTTCCAGTGAATATAGATTTAATTCGCGTAACCTTTCCCAGTAATTTAGTTCTTTGCACCCCTTGATCTTGGCTGTGAAGCTTCTCTGAATCTCTTCTAACTGTCTAATGTCTTCTTTTTTATATGGGGATGTTAGGACCCAGCAGTATTCCAATTTGGGTATGATCAGGGTTTTCAGTAGAGGAATCATTACATTCCTATCCCTTCGTTTAAAGGTTCTCAATATCTGCCCCGTTATTCTCTTTGCTCTGTTTACTGCTATCTTATTTTGTGTTTCAAATTTCGCATTATCAGTCATTACAACCCCCTAAATCTTCTGCTCTAGAATTTCTCTGAATTTCCTGTCCATTTGGGGTATAATATTCCATGGATTTTAGGTCTCCTCTTTTTCCGTACCGTAACAGCTGAAATTTCTCTGTGTTAAACTTCATATTGTTGTCTTCCGTCCACTTGTAGATTCTGTTCATGTCGGTTTGTAGAGATCCTATATCTTCTGGGTTTCTTATTTTTATACTGATCTTTGTGTCATCCGCAAAGGATGTTACTGTGCTGTCTCTGGTAACGTCCTCATCTATGTCAGTTTGCATGATTATGAAGAGTAGTCGAGCTAATACTGTTCCTTGTGGTAATGAGCTGAGGATCTCTGATTCTGATGAAGATACTCCTTGTACTGTAACGACTTGCTGCAGCTCACTAAGGAAATTATATAACCATTTCTCAACTTTTCGTTATTCCCATATATTTCAGTTTATGTATTATGATTCCATGATCACACTTGTCGAACGCTTTGGCAAAGTCTGTGTATATTACATCATAGTTTTCATTACTTTCAAGTGCATCAATAATGTTGTAGTGTTCCATTAGTTGTGATAGGTATGATCTGCCTGACCGAAACCCATGTTGGTTGTCATTGAATTTTTTCTGAGTTTTCAAAAAGTCATAGATTTTCTGTCTAACTATTCTTTCAAATATTTTAGTGAGATGAGATGTAAGCGACACTGGCCTACAGTTTTTAGCCTCGGATCGATCTCCTCCTTTATATATTGGGACTATGTTCGCGCTCTTCAGGATGCCCTGTATTTCTCCCGTGTCTAGTGATCGTCTCCATATCCAATATTGGGGCTCAGCGATTGCATTCTTGCAGTTTTTGATCAGTGTGGCATTCCATTTATCTGGTCCTGCCGCCGAGTGTGTTTCTGGTTTTCCTATGGCTTGTGTAATATCATCCGTCGTAAATTCGAAGTCCGTTATACTTTCCCCTTGTAGTTCTTCTTCAAAGAACGAGTTTCTATCTCATATCAGTTTGTTTTTGGGATACTGAAGGATGATTCGTACTGAGCTCTTAATATGTCAAATACTTCTGTTAGATCATCAGATAAAGCACTGTTCTCGTTTTTTGAAGGTTCGATAGTCGCATGGTTTTTCGACTTTCCTTTTGCGAAATTATAGAAGTATTTTGAGTTAGCCTTTTTCGCTTCTATAGCGTCGTCGTCTTTTTCTGTATGCTTCTCAATTAGTTCCTGTATGACGTCATCGATACTTTGCAGTTTATCATTTAATATTTTTCTGAGGTTCTCTTTACAGTTACTTAATTTTGTAGTCACTCTTTTTCTCTTTCGGAACAATACCCTCTTTTGTCTCTCGAACCTGCTTCTCTTTCCTCTTTGTTGTATTTTTGGGACATTTTTTCGCAATTTCGAACGTCTTCTCCTCTAAAGTCATTAGCATCTCCTGCGTTGTCTTGGCCTCGAAAATGTTTTTCCAATCTATTACTTCCATGCTGGCTGTAACATCTTCCCAGTTTATAGCTTTGGAGTGGAAATTAAAAATTTCGAATTTGCTTCTTTCTCTTGTGCGTGTTCTTTCCTTTCCTGTTGCCTTCATATTAGTTATTTCAGTGATGATGTGGTCCGATGGGTCTGTATCGAAGGAGTGACATTTCAAAGGAGTGACATTTCAAAGGAGTGACATTTCAAAGGAGTGACATAACAAAGGAGTGACATAAATACCGTAACGAAGGAGTGACATAACAAAGGAGTGACAAATCGGAGATAAAATTCAAAGGAGTATAATTATTAAAATTTTATTTAAAAAAACAAAATTTGTTAGAATTGTTAAAATTAAGATTTTATTTCAAAAACTAGAAACCTAACCTAACCTAACTTAACCTAACCTAACCTAACAGTTGCAAGCCTCTCTTCCCTCTGGATTTGTTCTTTCTTCTTCTTTGTTGGTATTTTCGTGTCACTCCTTTGTTATGTCACTCCTTCGTTATGTCACTCCTTTGAATAGGACCGGGTCCGATATTATAGTTGGGGATATTTCTACATTATCAATTAGGTTGCTGTTGTTTGTGAATACCAAATCTGGGCAGTTGTTTTTTCTAGTAGCATTTTTACTTGCTCCTGATCTTCTCGTGTGCCCCCCTTGTCCTGGTGTCTACATACATTTTTTCCTATCCTTTTATATTTCATGAATGGGAAATTAAAATCACCACAGAAAAATATTTGAGGTTGGAGAGTGTAGATATTTTACCAAATTTCTTACCTCTGTAATGGAATCTGAAAATTCTGAGGTTGGCGTGTTTGGGGGTCTGTGCATTACAATTAGTACCATATTTAATATTTCAACATTTGCTGCTACACATTCTACGTAGTTGTTTGAGGTACTTATAGTTATTTCTGCCATATGCCTTTCGCGTGTGTAAATAGCACATCCTCCTTTACGTCTCGCTGTTCTGTCGGCTCGGAGGATGTTATAGTTGTCAATTTGTGTTTCTTTTTTATCAACACAGGACTCACAATTTTCACAGCTCGCCTGGCAGTCCTTTAGATGAGTTTCCGTGAGGCATGCAAAGTCTGCTCCGGCTTCTTGCATGAGTCCTTTCAGGTCCGGGGAATGATTTGATTTAAGGCTCTGAATGTTGGCTAGGATTATTTTTATTTTTTCTCTCTAGTTTTCGCATACAGGTAGTTCCAATTCGTTTTCCAATGGGGGTGCCGTTTCGTTGCCTTGTGGTCCTCCGAGAATTTACCTCTTCTTTTATCTTTGTCGGTACCTGTTGTTCCGATAACGCATGAAGTGTCTTTGTGCTTGCCTTCTGTCCGGCTCTCGGATTCCTATATTTGTCAGCTGACTTTGGAATTGCTGAATAGTATTTAGCAGCTGAATTGTGTTGGCTGCGTCTAAAAAATTGGTACTCTTCTTTGATGATCGTTTTTCCTGTTCACCCATTGCGTTCCTTTGAGGGTGGTGGTAACGGCATGTTTTTCCATATTTGCAACTTCCATATCTTGCATAGGTGTTGCACACCGTAAGATGGTGGAACTTGCATTTCTTATCAAATTTGCAGTATCCACTTGTGTAATGCGTTTTGCTTAATGTTGGATGTGCATATATGCATTTGCCCATCCCGATATCTGCAGTTCCCTTTCGCGTAGTATTTACATACGATATTTTCTACGCTTCTACTTCTTGTTTTCTTATTATTTTCAAAGTTCTTAATTTTGGTATTATCATTATTTTTCTTTGGATGTTTATTTTCTACGTTTTTAGTTATTTTTTTATCATTTCGCTCGTTGGACAGTTTGACTACCTCGCAACTTTTACTTATTTCTTTTCTTTCATCTCTGTCTTCATTCCGTATTATATTGTTTATATTGTTATTCGTTATTAAATTGTTGTTCGTTATTATGCTGTTATTCGTTATTTCGTCCTCTCTCTCATCCACCCGGTTTTTCGTTGGGACATTTCCGGACCCCTGTGTCCCCATTATTTAATTCTTTTTTGTAACATTCGAGTCTGCTATCTCCATTTCTTTAAATACCGCGAATGAATTTACCGTCTGTGTACATGCGTCACATAGAAATTTGATCCCCACGACGTGTTTCGCATTTAAGACGTGTTATTTCCCTATCATCCCAATTCATGCAGATAAAGTCTTGTAGTCTTTGACAGAAATCGCATCGAATCGCAGCGTTTTCAGAATACACAAATTGCAGATTAAGTGAGAATTTGGACCTATGGCCATGCTATTCATTAATTAGCGTAAAAAGAAATACCCACATAAATTCTTTCTTTATTTATTTATTTTTATTTCTTTCCTTTCAATGGTCGAGGGTTTTCTGACCTTTACATTTTATGACCTTTTTCCTGCCTTGTTTCAAAATTTCTCGAATGCCAACCCTATTTCGTTTTAAATATATACGTTAAAACTGGTGATAATTTATGTAAACTGTGTTGTACTTTCTTAATTTTAATGAATTTCACTTTATATATTATCTGCACGGATTCATTGACACTTTATACACTTTCGGGTGTAAAAAGAATAAACCGCCGAGTAGTTTAATCCCTTCTTATTTGGGTGTTATACAGAGAGAGAGACAGCACGTCCATTCACCACAAGGTACAAGCAAACTATCTCTATCTATCTATTATATTATATATATGTACGAGGAGTGATCACAAAGTATCGATAATTTTATTGCTACGGACAAATGAATGCAAATAAGAAATAACCGTTACATACGTGTCTTCCTGCCCTCTAGCTTCTGCAGTCTGAAGCAAAATCTGCTACCATGAGTTAGTAGTTGGTTGGAGCTCTTAAAGGGAGGGTGTGTTTTTGCAGTACGTCGAAATCTCTGAAATGGAGCAACGCGCGTTCGGAGACGAACGAAATGATTAAAACAGCTTTTAGAAATGATGCTCTCAGTGTAGCTTACGTTTACAAATGGCACAAAAAGTTTAAAAATGGAGAAACATTTGCTCGTACCAGAAATCGAATCTGTTGGACATTTTCATCCGTAATGAGAAGTGGAAGGGCGGCCACTGCCTTCCTTGTCTTTAAGCGATGTTTCTCCATTTTTAAATTTTTTGTGCCATTTGTAAACGTTAGCTACACTGAGAGCATCATTTCCAAAAGCAGTTTTAAACATTTCGTCCGTCTCCGATGCAGATTTTCCAAGTTTGGCACGCGCGTTGCTCCATTTCAGAGATTTCGACGGACTGCAAAAACACACCCCTCCCTTTAAGCGCTCTAACCAACTACTGACTCATGGTAGCAGATTTGCTTGAGACTGCAGACGCTAGAGGGCAGGAAGACTCACATATGTAAACGGTTATTCTTATTTGCATTCATTTGTCCGTAGCAATAAAATTATCGATACTATTTGATCACTCCTCGTATATACGAGGTGCGATCCAAAAGTTCTCGGACTGTACCGACAAAAAAATGCAGGCTTACCTTAGGTTCTAATTACTGCTGTCCCCATCGAAGTAGTCCCCTTGGGAGTTGATACAGCGGGCCCAGCGATTTTCCCATTGCTGGAAGCACCTTTGGAACTCCATTTTGGGGATGTTGTTCAGCACCTCGTGCGATTCCGCCTGAATCTCCTCGATGTCGTCAAATCCGCGCCCCCTTAGCCGGATCTTCATCTTGGGGAACAGGAAGAATTCACGGGGGACTAGGTCGGGGGAGTAGGGGGGTGGGGGACCACTGCCATGTTGTTTTTGGCCAAAAACTGCTGCACAGACAGAGCGAATTTTGCAGCGATCCGCTTCATGTTGAGTTCCTCCGTGAGAATTCGTTGGCATGAACCAAAGGATAGGCCAACGATGCTGAAGATGTCGTTAATCGTTCGCCGACGGTCCTCGCGGATGGCCTGACGCACTTTTTCAACATTTTCGTCGGTTCTGCTGGTTGAGGGCCGACCAGAACGTTCGGAATCTTCAACCGACGTTTGCCCACGTTTGCCCACGTTTGCCCACGTTTGAACCGCGAGAACCACTCGAAAGTCTGACTTCTGCCCATGGCGTCATCACCAAATGTTTGTTTAAGCATTTCGTGGGTCTCCAACGCAGTTTTGCCGAGTCTGAAGCCTGCCAGTTTGAAGTCTGCCATTTCTCTCTTCGCAAAAATCACATAAAACCGCTAACACTAACGCACAAAAACGCTCGTGGAAAAAAAAACGCGTGTGTGTATCACCGTGTCACTCGGCACACTGCTTCACGATAAAGCTGTTTAGCGCTATCTAGCGGCCCAAGTCCGTACTACGACCTGTTAGCGTTCCACGTTGCTAGTCCGGGAACTTTTGGATCGCAACTCGTGTGTATGTGTATATATATATATATATATATATATATATATATATATATTTATGTGTGTGTGTGTGTCGCTGAAAGTTATGTTCGCTTCTATTCCGTGTTCTCTTTTGTATCACTTTCCTCCGACACGAAAAACAGCTACTACTATGTTGAATTTTTTGTTTAGGTTAAGTTAGGTTAACCTAACCTAAAATAAAATAAGAGGGTAGGTGTGTAAAACGCTGATGTAGCATGAAGGAGTAATAA